>SNQJ01S0010523.1:197296-240007 GCA_010110895.2 Picea sitchensis
GAGGCATATTGTTAGTAGGTCGTCTGAAACCTCTATTATCAGTGTTCTGGGGATTTCTGTACATGGGCTTCCCCTCTAATTCCCACCTTTCCATCCTGACAGAAAGTGATTTTAGTGCTCTAGCTGTCTCATCTGTCTGATGGGGAAGGGGAGAGGAACTGGATGAGGGAGCTTCAGGCCTGTTCTTGGATGTATTTCTATCACCTGCGTTCCTGAGTCGGTTGACAGCCAATATGTTAGATTCTACCTCCACGACCGCATCCTGCATGTGGGTCAGTGTAGTAGCTCTTCTCTCCCTTAGCAGTAGGCAAAAATCAGGATCAAAAGCGTTGGAGTAAGTGATCTTTGCAGAGGTTTCAAAGGGTTTTATCTCAGCAGGGATTTTATTGTACATTTTATTAAATCTCTTGGAGAAGTCGGAGACAGACTCTCCTTCCTTTCTCTTCAACGACCCAAACTCTGTCATGTAATACGTGAAATCTTTTTTATCTCCCCACTGTCTCAAAAAAGTACTATCTAAAGCTTCGATCCCATCAATAGATCCAGGAGGCAAGACCTTGAACCATTTTCTAGCCTCTCCTTGGAGACTATGGACAAAAATCCTCATCCATACGTCTGCGTGCATGATAACATTATCATCCGCGAAAGTATAAAAGGCTACTAGGTGTTCTTCAACAACTATGTCCCCCTCGCCTGTAAACTCGGGCAGCTGCTTTAGGTATCCATCTGGTTGGAGGGCATTGCGAAGCTGTGGTAATACAAGAGGAGCATACCTAGCGGCTATGATGGCCTCCATTGCGGTCATAGGGGGATTTTCTCCAGCCATATGGATATTATGTAAAAGGGAACTCGGAGGAGAAGGAACTCAGAACTTGGATACTAGGGATGAGTTCTTAATGGGAGTGGGAAACAAGAGAGGATTTAAGGAGAAAGCTAACGAGCTCAAGTCAGCAGGTGCTCCTCCTTGTGCAGGAGTGGGAAAATCTTTTGTGGTCCTGGGTCTACGCCAAGGTACAATTTCAGAGGAGAGGGGAGTGACAAGGATTTCTCCCTCCAATCCCAGACCAGGAGGGGAAAACTCAGCAAGAACACTCCCAAAATTAAGGAAATGAGAAACTTCCGAAGGAGGTCTATTAAGAAACTAAGGAGGAGAAAACAGAGTTATTACAGAAGGAGATGGTGGATTACCTATTTCGGTGGTCGAAGCTTCTTCTTCAGGGGCCTTTCCTTTTCTAAGAACCACCTCTGGATCGGTTTCAGGTGTAGCTAGGGGCAGCTGTGGATGAGACCGCGTGTGTCTTCCTCTGAAAGCCACATTTAATAGAGTAGGTTCTCCCCAGCGGAGTCGTCACAATGGAGTCGCCAGGTGCACAGCACAATTTTGATAATTCTGATATCTGATGCACCTTCAGAATCAATTAATTATTGTCGTCAATCCCGGGGAAAATATTCAACTTCGTCCCCGACAACGGCACCAGAAATGTTAGCATCGGAAGACACTCCTAGATTGCAGTAGGAGCAGAGCCTGATGTCCATCAGTTTACGTCACGATTTGTTTAATGGGGTGATCAGATGGAGGTTAACTCAAACGATGTGGTTCTAACTTGGAAACTAGGCCAGACATGCATGGGCAAGTGAGGTCTTAGATAACTTCAGACAGTGAGTCATAGTAAGGGTGAGTAGGGGGAAGACTTGTATCATAAAGATGAAAAGGTCTATCGTAAACATCAGGTTCCTAACAGACTGTGGAAGAAGACATCTAAACGTAGGATCTTCCTACGTTCAAACGCTGAAAACCAGAGAAAACAATAATGCCATAATAAATCCTTTATCACAACAGAGTTTCCATAATTCATGCGAATCAGTCGATCACGAACTCTCTTAGCATGAGATGAAAACTTAGATGGAGTAAGAAGACTGTTTGTTATAAAATAAGAAATCTCATATACAGATGCATAACAAGAGAACTAGAATCTGCTAAAACTTTTACAGTCGGGAGCTTCGCTCTACCATCGATACTTCCAAAATACAAAAGACTGAGTCTATATACTCAGGAAAATTCATCTCATAGAGGTGTGTCTAGTCACTCAAGGCTTGGTGTCCCTTCAGTCAAACTCGTACTGATATCTTCCTTTAAATGCCACCTTAACTACGCATGGCTCCTGTAAGGAGGGTAGCTGAGCCATGAAGTGCTCGACTAGCGTGCGTAGACTTCTCTGTCGAGTCGAAGACTTCGGCACGGCTTTGTTGAGAGAATCGATACACAGGACCTCTGTGAGCAGGCGACTCGCCAGACCCTCCATTCCCCTCATTTAATGAACGAAAGGAGGTTTCAACCACCCGCTCTTGCCTTCATTTACTTCAATACTAGAAACAATATTAAGATCGGGTTCGATGGCGCCTGGAGGTCGCAATGATCCCCTCTGCAACTGAACTCGACGCCTTTGGCCTTATTTATGTAACTCCTTCCTCTCCCCAAGTGACCATGGGCTGTGACCATATGCTTTCGATGTTCGTGAATATGAAAGGGCTAATCTTTGCTGATTGAAATCGCGATGAACGATATGCCGAGACGACTTAATCTGGCACCACGCATCCTTCTAGATCTGATGGTTCTTATTTCTCCCGGCGATGTCGTTGGCCCAGGTCGGGGATTCTCCCAGCACCTCGCGCATCGGAAAATAACTGAGCTGCTCTTTTCGTGTTGGAGTCGCGATGGGAGAAGCGCCGAGATGGCTCTACTTGCTGCCAGGTGTCCCCTCTGGATGGACAGCTAAAAAAACTTCGTGATACCACGGGCCCCACTTTCTACGCTTTCGGCGCTATTGGGGTTCGGGGTTTCGTGATGTTGAACAACATGAAACTCTCACCCCACGAACTCCCGACCACTGAAACGTCGACGCGGCCAGATCTTGCGACACGTGTCCTTAGGATGAACGGACGAGGGGGAATTCGATATTTACAAGGGAGTCGCCCTCGTTTGTAGGCTCGCTTGATATGACCCAGGGCTGAGTCCGTGGGCTCGGTGCCAAAGGCGCTTTTAGCGTTTCGTTGATCGATACTTCCAAGTGCAATGAGCTAAGGGCTCCCTGTTCCCCGAAACCCCGATCCGCGATATGCCGACAGGCTGCCACCTGTCCCAGTTAGATCGGATGATCCGAACCTGCTGATTGAAATACGAGAGTTGTCCTTTGCGTTAAACCTTGGGCAATTCGGTAGCTCCGAAAACCCGGTGACCGTCGATCTGCTTTGTAAAATAGACCTTGGATGCTGCCGACGACATTTTGCCCGCTCGCTTGACCTGCTACTTGGAAAAACAGGGATTCTCCCGTGCTGCGCTTGGGCATTTCGTGTGCAATCTACAGCCCTGGGTGCTTCTGCACCAAATGACAAAAATAATCACTAACATATTGTAAAGAAAGAAAGTGTAAAAGAATGGTTTAAACTACCTCAAATTTTCCGGTAGGAAATTCAAGTACAAGAATTTTCTGAACAAGAAGTTTTCGTTTCCATATAAAAGAAAAAGAAAAAGAAAAAACACACACACACACACACACACACACACACACACATATATATGATAAAAAAAAATAAAGAATAATATATAAGGAAAAATAAAAGAATATATTTTTTCCTATTATAAAGAAAAATAAAAGAATAAAAACAAAATATTATTACTAGCGAGTGTGTACATCAATATCCACCATTTACAACAATACAACTACACTAATTTTGTACAACATTTTTTGTACGATTTTAAGTGCAGTTCTGTACAACATTTTTCGTACGATTTTAAGTGCAATAACTCTACTGTTCATTATACCAATCCATACAATTGTCATAGAAGTAAAAGGGTAAATTACCACCATTTAACAAAAAATCGTGACCTTTAAAAAAAAAGAACAGAAAGGATTTTTTTTTTTAATTAACTTGTACATTATATTAATTTTAAGAAGTGAAGAATATATGGTGAAAAATATAAAAGGAGGATATATAATAAAAAAAGTCAAAAGTTTTAATTAAAAAAAATGATTGTTTTAAAAGTTCACAAATTTCGTGAGATAAGGAAGGAGTATAACTAAAAGAGTTATTTTGGAAAGTATGAATGTAATATTAAATTATTTTTCATTAATTATCAAGGAAAAAAAAAGAAAAGATTAAGTGAATATAAAATTACTTTTGATAAAAGTATAAGAAAATATTCAAAGTTTTTAAATTCTATATATATATGGAAAAATTATCAAGGATTGTTTTCTTAAAAGAGTATAAAGGAATATCAGAGGAAGATATCTATTAAGTCAAGAAGCTTAAGTCTTCTTATTATTAAAAGGATATTATAATAATTATAAGGTCAATTCAAATTAAAAATGGATTTTAATGAAGGAATATTTTATGGTAAAAATCATCTAATTAGATGCATCAGATTATTGATATTTAGAGAAAATATTCAATAAAAAGAAATTAACATCCACATTTCTCCGGATAAGAAGAAAAATTGCATCAATATCGATTTGACGAATCAATTAATAATTCCAAAGACAAGTGTAATCGAAACAAAAGACCCTTTTGGCAATAAATATAACATCAAGGACTTATCGTTGACACTCGAAGATTATAAACTCATATCGAATTTCGAGGTTACAACTATATATGAAAAAGAGGTTGATAGAATCCTCAATTCAACTTGGTTAGAGACATTGGGTAGCTTAATATTAAACTTTGAGAATTTTTTGTTAATGTTTTCTTACAAGAAGAAAAAAATAACATTACATGGCGTCTCAGTGAAGTTAGATTCAATATCTACATCAAAAGATCTTGATTAGATCTCCAAAATGCTACTTTCAGATAAACAACAGTCAATACTTGAGGTCCAGAAAGAGTGACAAAATTATCATAGATAAAGACGTAGAAAGTTCTCGTCTAAAGAACCATAATCAAAGTTTGGTTACACAAATCAAGAAGTTGAAGAACAAGAAGAAATCACAAAAGGAAAGGTTAGAACAATTCTACAGTAAAGAAGCAATGATTAGTGAAGAAACAATACTTGAACCTATTGAAATCAAGAAGCTTTCAGTTAAAAAAATGCAGACCTCAGAGAAGGGAATAAACAACGATCTAGTTGAATTACCAATAGTATCAAGAGTTGAAGAGAGATCCAACAAACGATATTCAAAAGAGATTCAATTGCCTTATCATCATATGAATCACAAGAGTTGTTACGACCAACAACAAAGTCAAGAGGAATATGAACAATGTATATTTTAACGAACAACTAAACTACAACATTGTAAAGGAACAAAGACAAAATTGACAACTTGTATGGAAGCATGAGATGAGAAGCCATGTCAAAACAATCGATAATCAAAGAGTTCCAATGAAGGTAGATTTAGGATGGGTCACTCCCCAAAATATGAAACACATCAGTTTAGGAATTCGAAGGTTATATCATCTGTTTCGTCGAGATTCACAACTATAAGAACAAAATATTTGAGAAGACATCGAGTGCCAGAACAAAAGTTAAAATGGAAGCCTTCCAATGATTATGCTTTGAGGACAAAGCATTTTTAAGGGGAAGGCAATGTTATGAACATAAATATACATATAAAATAGATATTAATAACATAATAATTAAATAATAATTATTAATAATGAAACGACATGTCTCAAAGGACATGACTATTGGTTAAGGGCACCCCTACGTGGGTATATAAGCGAGCCCTCATTCTCATTTGTAATCATCTTATTATTCATTCTTATATATGTGTGTGTGTGTGTGTGTGGATTTGATTGTACTATATTCCATATATTTTGGATTATTTGTGCATGATGAACTTTGTTCGTCTCACTAAGTTTTTTTTATTTGTAGAGCATTTAGTGGACAGTTTTGTGGGACTATTTTGGACATTTTTGGATAGCCTATTTTCACACCTATGTTGACAGGAGTGAGGCTAATTCTGGACAACCTCTTTTCACATCTTTGTTGACAAGAGTGATGTTGATTTTGGACAACCTCTTTTCACACCTGTGTTGACAGGAGTGAGGTTGTACTATTTTTCAATGTGTAGCATCAGTGTGAGTTTCAGTGAACATCCATGTCATGTCTCAGATGAGGGCAAAGGATATAGGCTAGACAGAGCTATCAACTAGTCCCCTTGGAAGATTGGGATCACATTTTTCTTCAAGGATATTGAACTATGAGATATAGTTCAAGCTCCCTTGGTGATTCCTCATGCACCTGCTCCATATCCCTTGTTGGATGCAGATTTCAGGAAGAAGAACACCAAGGCAAAGAGGACTATTTATTATGCAATGAGAGACCACGTCATACCCTATTTGACTGGGAAAGACTATGACTTTGAGATGTGGACCTCATTGTGAAGCTCTACTAGAGTCCCAATCAAAACCAAAAGACGGTTATGCAGGAGAAGCTCGGGAGCATTTAGATGCTCAATTTTGAGATGGTGACATCACACCTTGGGATATTTACACATATTCGAGATGAGTTGGCAGTAGTAAGAGAGATTGTGGATTCGAACTTTTTGGTGAGGATAGTCTTAAACAAAATTTTCAAACCTTGGGGTTCATTTGTGCGAGGCATTGCGACCAAGGAGGTCATGCCCAACTGGGAGATACTTTGGGACGACTTCATACAGGAGGACTTGAGATGCATCTCTAGATGATCATGAAAACAATATATATTAGAGGGTGATGAGGATCTTTATCTTTGGACACAAGGAAAGAAGAAAACCGACAAGGGTGCTAGACAGGGTCCCAAGGGAGGGGAAAAACCCCAACAGAGTGGCGGTGCGCAAGAGAGAGACATGAGCACAGTGATATTTTGTAATATTCTAGATATAAAATAGTATGCAAAACATAAATAATTAGCTAGAAATGGTGGATAAACAATGATATAATCAAAACAACACCACAATAATACCATAATAATTCCAGAATAACACCAGAAAGATCACTTTGATTACTGAGAGAAATGTTCGCTTGCCTATTCGAGGGGGAAACCTCCAACAGCGAAGAGCTCTATTACAATATTATCCAAGAATAAAAATTTTATACCCTCTACTCCTATTTATACTAAATATCTCTATCCAAAAGAACAATCTAGAGGAAGATCCTTCTAGAAGCATAAGCTTCTATTAGGTCTTCTTACATTTGACTTATTTTTCCTTATTGTTAGGCCTTATTAATATTGGACTTTATTACATGAAAACATATTATTCTACCTACGTGAGGGGTTAGGTCCCTAACATGTCCTCACCCTTAAAAACAACCTTGTCCTCAAGGCTTGAGATGAGGAAATTGTTGCATAATGGTAGTTGGTTCCCAAGTGGCATCTACTGGAGTTGTATCTTTCCACTAGACTAACACTTCCTTGATGGTGTGTTTACGCAGATGAAGCTCACACTGGTCCAAAAATGCTTGTGGTTGTAGTCAAATGGAGCCTTCTTCATCCAACTTAGGAAGGTTGGTTTGAGTTTGGAACTTAGTTCCAATCACCTTCTTTAAGCAAGAAACATGACAAACGAGATGAAGCTTAGAATGAATGGGAAAATCTAGCTGATAGGCCACCTGTCCCACACGCTTGAGAATGATATAAGGACCATAAAATTTGGGTGCCAGTTCCTGAAAATGGTCAATATTGAGGGAATTTTTCTTATAAGTTTGCAGTCGAAGAAATACTTGATCTCCTTCTGCAAATTGATGTTTAGAGTGACCTTGATCTTCCTGCTGCTTCATGTGATTCTAGGCCATGATCAAATTCTCTTTGAGGGTACGGAGAATAGCCTCTCAAAATGTAAGCATTTGGTCAATCGCCTGTACCTTCGAGACACCTGGAAAGTATGAGAGAACTTAAGGTGGATTTTGTCCATATACTTATTTGAAAGGAGTCACGCGGGTAGTTGTATGGTAAGAAGTGTAGTACCACAATTCAACTAGTGGTAACCATTGAGCCCACTAATTTTGTTGTTCCGATGCAAAGCACCTCAAATATGTTTCCAAACACTTGTTGATAACTTCAATTTGACCATCAGTATAGGGATGATGAGTTGTGTTGAGATGCAATTGGGTGCCTTGTAGCTTTAACAATTCTTGCCAAACATTGTTGGTGAAAGTGGCGTCACGATCAGAAACAATAGAATGAGGCATGCCATGAAGCTTGAAGACTCGATCCATGAAAATTTGAGCCATAGTGGAAATGAGCATACTTGGAAATACGATAAACTACCACCATGATGATTGATTTATTGCTCGATTTAGGTAAGCCTACGATAAAATCCATAGAGATATCCCTCCAAATAGTTGGTGGAATCGAAAGCGGTTGGAATCGAAAGTGGTTGTAGTGTGCCAAGAGATTTGACTATTTCACCCTTGTTGCATTGACAAACATTTCATTCTTCCACAAAATTGTGAATGTCCTGTTTCATACCATCCCCCCAAAAAGAGAGTTTGACTCGGTCATAGGTTTTGGTAAACCCTGAGTGTCGAGCGATGGGTGTAGCATGAAGCTCAGAAAGTACCGTGGATTTATGTTTTGATTATTTACTTAAATACAAACAACCTTTGTATCGAAGCTCATCATTGTGCCAAGAGTACCCTGGGGAAACATGAGAATTGGCATGCAGTTGTTGTATCAGATGCAAAATTTTGGGATCATGTAGCCATTCCTGGCATACATCTTGGAGCCAATCTGGTACAATGAAGGAGAGGGAAAAAATGGACCCTTCATCTTCATATTTTCTGGAAAGTGCATCAACAACCACATTGTCTTTGCATATTTTTCAAATGATCTCATAATCATATCCAAAGAGATTAGTCACCCATTTTTGTTGCTCTGGGGAGGAAAGGTGTTTTTTCAGAAAATACTTGAGGCTTTGATAATCTGTCTTAATTTGGAAGCATTTCCCCAATAGATAAGGGCCAAAGATTCACTGCATGCAGAATAACCAACATTTCCTTTTCATAGATTGACTTTCCCGAATTTTTCTTGGACAATTGTTTGTTGGTAAAGGCCAAAGTTCAACCCTCTTGCATAAGGATTGCTCCAATTCCTTTCCAAGAAGCATCACATTCTAGGACAAAGGTATTTTTGAAATCAGGAAGGTCTAGGACTTGAGTGGTGCACATGGGATTCTTCAAGGTTTGAAATGCCTTAGCAACCGTGGGAGTCCAAGTGAAAGAATTCTTTTTAAGGAGAGGAGTGAGAGGGGCCACAATCTTTCCATAATTATTAACAAACTTGCGATAATAAATTGTTAAACATAGGAATCCAAACAAGTTGTTGAGAGTCTTTGGGTGAGGCCAATCCTGCATAGCTTCAATCTTTTTAGGATCCACCCTGACACCGGCCTTGTCAACAAGATGACCCAAGTACTCGACTTTTGAGGCGCCAAAAGAAAATTTAGATTGTTTGAGGAAAAGTTGGTGTTGAGAGAGTAGATGGAGAACTCGATCCACATGAGCAAGATGTGTTGTCCAGGTTTTACTATAGATGAGGATATCATCAAAGAAAACTAAGACAAAATGACAAAGAAAAGGACGCAAGAAATGATTTATGAGGCTTTGGAAAGTGGACAGAGCATTACACAAGCCAAAGGGCATGACCAAAAACTCATAGTGGCCCTCATGAGTTTGAAATGTAGTCTTAGGAATGTCTGCCTTGTTCATACCTATCTAGTGGTAGCCAGACCGAAGATCAATTTTAGTAAAGAACTAGGCACCACTTAATTCATCCAAAAGGTCATCAATGACATGAATGGGAAATTTGTCTTTAATGGTGAGTTTGTTGAGGGTGTGGAAGTCATGACATATGCACTAAGAACCTTCTTTCTTAAGGACCTTGACCACAGGATAAGAATAGGGGATTCTACTAGGACGGATAACATCTGCATTGAGCAATTCTTGAACAATTTTCTCAATTTCATTTTTTTGGGAAAAGGGATGACGATAGGGACAGATATTGGGAGGAAGGTTGTCGGGGAAAAGGGGAATGGAATGATCATGAACACCGTGGGAAGGAGGGAGTCCTTGGGGAGTGGAAAAAAACTTGATGTTTAGAGAGGATGGATTGGAGGTCTCGCAACACAGAGGGTGTCTTAGTGGCTTGAATGGTATGGAGTTGTGCAATAATGTCAGAATGACCTTTTTTTAGCAGCTTTTCCATGTGATGGGAACTGATGATCTCCGGGGAACCAATGGTGATTCATTGGAACTTATATTGTTGGCCCTCTTGGTCGGATTGCATGGTTAGTTCCTTAAAATCCATGAGAATGGGACCCAAAGTCCTTATCCATTCTACACCCAACACAATGTCACAACCGCCCATGTCGATAGCAAACATATGAGATTTCATGTGGTACTGACCAATTTGGAGACACACATTTTCACAATGCCCACCACATTTCATGGACCCACCATTGGCAATCATGATTTGAAAATTATTGACGACATGTATATAGAAATTAGTTTCTTGGGCAATGTGATGATGAATAAAATTATGGGTGCTTCCACTATAAAAAAGAATGACGACCTTCCTATGCTTAATTTAACCAATTAACTTGAGGGTTTGGGGAGAAGAGAAGCCGGTGAGAGCATTCAAGGAAATGATTAGTTTGACTTCGGGAGGGTTGGAGGGAGGGGTCAGGTTAGTGGGTTCATGGGACACGACCACAAGGGGAGACTCAACATCATCTTCTGAAACATCCTTTGAGATAGCCATAAAAAGCCTTTGTTCCTTACGCTTGTGCCCAGGAAAATATTTGTCATCACAATTATAACAAAGGCATTTGAGTTGGCATTCAAACATTTCTTCCCTGGTCAATTTCTGGATCTTTAGTGGAGTAGAAGGATGAGTGTGAGTGATTGGTTTAGTGCGAGGAATAAATGAATGTTTTTCGGTTTTGAGAATAGAGAACCTGTTTTTCTTCCTTATCTATTTTAGTAGCATCCATCCAACTCTGAGGCTGAGCCATGAGGACATGGGCATGAATCTCATCCTTGAGGCCACTGATAAAACATTCTCAGAAAAAATCATCAGACATGCCCTCTATATGGAAATTCAATCGCTCAAAAGAGGCTATAAAGTCTTCCACTATGCTAGATTGTTTCAACTTTGTCAAACAACCTAAATTGTTGGTTTCAGTGTCAAAGCATTCATAAATCTCTTTCACAAATTATGTCCAAGCCACATACCCTTGGAGAGAAATTTTTCTCCATTGCCACCATTGCCAACGTTCTTAATCTAGATGGAGAACACCATACATAGTTTGGCCAACTCATCTGTAATGTCATACAAAGAGAAATAATGTTCCATTTGAGTTACCCAACCAATGGGATCTGAGCCATCAAATTTGGTCACATCCACACGCGAAATGTGCAAGTCACGCTAAAAGTGATTGGGCTGAAAATTCTGGGAATGAGAGGAAGTTTCATCTTCGGGTTGCAAAGGTGGGTCATATGAGGGAAGATCTACATGGATATGCAACTTGGCACAGATCATCGTAGTGAAGGAGGAAAACTGGGTATTGAAGGATTTAGGCTCGGTGGACATCAAACCTCCATTTTATTGATGGTGGCAACATTGGCACTGATCTGTCTCACTTCTTGTTGGGTTTCTGTGAAATTAGAGTACAAGGAATTGAAGCGAGCTTCCAAGTCTTGGCTACGGGTGTGGGCCATGATGAAGAGGGAAAATGGCAAGGAGCGGGTGGGACCACACAGAAAATGGTTTATGGTTGAAGTGTATCACAACGATCAAGGTGATGAGGGGAATCCAATGGGGTAAAGTCCAAATAAGGGTGTTGGAATGGGGTCGGGTCCACGAGAAAAAAACATTTGCAGAAAAATGATAGGTATGATTACGATAAGGGCAAAGAGAGGAATCCACTAACTTGGAGTATTGATTCAGAGGAAGTTGAGACTCAACGTTCAAGGACACCACATTCAAGGGTGTCTGGTCCACCTAAGACAACTTCAGTTATAGAGTTGTCGAGCAGATAGATAGTTGGTGTAGATGATGCATAGCATCAGAGATTGATGAGTGTGAGTAGGGCACCAGAGAAGCTTGAGCCTTACTTGGCTATGGAGATGAGCATATCAGGTTCAGGTTCCATTTCAGGTGGAAGTCACTTGGTGAGAGGCCAATTTGAGGATCTTGGTGAGATGCCAAGATCTAGATACCCTTGGTGAGATACCAAGAGATGGGACTCTTGGTGAGATGCCAAGAGATGATGCTCTTGATGAGATGCTAAGATATAGACTCTTTGTGAGATGCCAAGAGGTAGAAATTCTTGGTGAGATGCCAAGGTAGAAATCCTTGGTGTGATGCCAAGATCTAGGTGATCTCAGATAGGTGGAGATGCACTTCCATCTAGAGATCATGCAGGTCGAGTAGATCTGTGTCAAAGACCACTTTTGGTGATCAAAGTACATCCATACTCACTGAGTATTTTCTAGCAAGAAACCATGTCCACTTCAGGGATGAGATTGGAGGGGTGAATGACACTTTCCTCGGTAAGAGGGAGTGTTGAGATTTAAGTACCTTGCAAAGTGGTCCCCTTGTGGTTTTGGGTCTCTAACCACAAGAGGGAAATGTGTGTACCATTTTACCTTGTACTTTATGTCTAATTTCACTTTGACTTAGGAGATTTAAGTCAAAAGTGAAATTTGTCACTTTTAGACTAAAGTGACTATTAATTCACTTTGTGGGTGAATTGGGAGGCATAAAGTAAACTTAGGGAACTTAACCCAAAGTGGGTGAGGTGAGATTCTTTTAGAGAGTTCTTAACCTTTGATTAGAGATGGTTTGGAGTGATCCTAGTCATTCATCTTTTAGGTTTCCTTATGGATGGTTCAAGAGGGGCACAAGGGCCAAAGAGAGGCTAATTCCTGCATTTGTACAATAAGAGAGTTGGGAGAGGAGAAAAGGGATGAGGATGGAAGCATTTGGTTATGAGAGCTTGGGAGCCTCCATTCATGGAGAGTGATAAGAGGCTTGGAGCATCATCATTTGTGTGTGAGTGTATTTTCTTTGAGGAGGGAGCACTTGAGGAGGAGGGCACATGCTTAGTAGGCACTACCAATTTTTTTGCTACTTCAGATCTGACAAGTTCATCATTGAGGAGGCACACAACAACTTGTCTATGTGTAAGGGATTCTTAGTTGGGAAAAGGAGGATCAAGGACACATTGTTTCATTGGATTGAGCATCAAGGAAGGAAGGGCACACTAGCTTGGGCACATTCTTCTCAGAACCTTATAGAAAATCTCGAGAGGATCTTTCTACTTGTACATGTTCTATTGTATTGTATTCCTTGTTGTATTCCATGCTTGAGATCACACACACACACACACACACACACACACACACACACACATACTTTCATTCTAAACTGGTTTTCCTCGGGGGGTTCTATCCAAGGTCGTGTTGACAAAAAATACTTGTGTCCATTTTTCATGTATGCTTAGTGTTTAGATCGACGTTAGGAGCTTGCTAATATCTTAGAGGAGTGCTATATGTTTTTAGATTTGCATGTAACATTGGGTTACTAAAACTACTTGCAATGGCACCTTAAAAGAGCATATATCCATCAATTGAGGGAATATTTCTTGGCAGATTTGAGCATACCTGTTTGCTGTCCTAAAATGCAGCAAATGACATATTTGATTGATGAAACTTAGATCCCAACAAGAGGTCAAAGATAGACCTGTTAGGCAACCCTCATAGTTCCTCAAAAATCTACAATAGGCACCTCTTCCTTATTTGAGTAAATGGATATCCTTTGATTGATTTTACTTTGTGATATAGTATCCTTCTCAACAATGCCCACACCATACCTTCACTTACCTTCTCATAACTATGGTTACTTTAAACAAAACCTTCACTCGAACAAGGTCACATTCTCAAAGTGCTCACAAAAGTTATGATTTCCTATTATGAGTTCATTTCAAGAATGATAAAAATTAACTACCTCCACCTCTTATTGTTGTGTTTTATTCCTCATTAGTGAAGTCCTAGTCCAAGGCCCTCCTTTAATCACTAAGTCTACCTCCAAAAAATGTTTTCTAATTTTTTTTCGACACTGAAATCCTTAACTGCTTGTTTAGCATGACCACCACTTTGAAGATGTGTAAGATTTTACCAGATTCTATCAACAATTCCTAACAACTTTTCTTCATGAATTTTAGAATATTCTCCATATATACCAGGGGAGATATTTTTGTGACTACACCTCTATCCTAATCCAACCTACCTAGATAAATTATTGTTAAAATTTCTTTACAAAAATCAACATGACTTAATATAATATTTGTTTCATCTAATTTGGATCCTTCCTCCTTTTGGAGACAAGAACTTGAATTGCCCATACACTCTACACCTACTGCAATGAAAGTGAAAATTAATATAGTCTAGGGTTTCTCTATAGTCATAATTTCCATATTTGATATACATCCTATCTAGAAAACTATCCCAAAATCCACTTCCACATAAATTTTAGCTACTAAGATATGTTCCTTTGTCACCATTTTTCATAAATCTTAAACTTATGCCTCAAATGATTCCTTTTGTCTCCAACTCAATGGGCAGGTATGGTAGTGTACCTAAAGAGAAACACACCTTTTTTTTTTTTATCTTAATGGGTCAAACAAAGGCACCCACTCACTCAAGGAAATCATGAAAATATTTCAATGTCACCTATACTTGTAAATTGTAATTTAAACTTTTATGAATTGAAAACAAAATATATGAAACATTTTTGAACCATATGAAAAGGAGTATACCTCAACTTTTTCGTGCATGTGTTGTTCATCCACTTTCATAGTGTGTCTTCTACACTCCAAAATCCATTAAAACACACGATAAGCACCTTTTCCTAGTATTAAATGACTTTCTCACTAATTAAAGAATTATTGATTACCAAGTTCATACTTTCCTCCCTTAAAGAATTATTGATTACCGAGTTCATACTTTCCTCCCTTCAGTGTACACATTGTTTTTTCTTCTTGCCTCACTCAAAAATTTGTCACTCCTTAGGTTTTAGGGATAACCTTGGCCCCACACCTTAATCTATTGGCCCCACTAAAGACACCAAGTAGGAAGATTCGACTTTTCCCAACCCCATATTTTATTCTCATTCAATAGTTCATGAATAAAAGTCGTTATAAACGATGGAGGCTTATTTGTAAACCCAATACATTGGTTCCCAAAATAATAAGTATTAACTTTGTTCTACAAATCCACTCAATATCAACCCACTCTTAATCATGATTGACTCTGTGTAGATGAGGGAAGCCTGGAATAATCTATGAAGGAATTCCACAAATGGCTTCACCATGACCCAAAGTTGAGGTGGGAGATTAAAAATTAAACCTTCTTCACATGGTGATTAAATATTTGGAGAAATTCCCACCAATGACTTCACCATGACCCAAAGTTGAGGTGCGAGATTAAAGATTAAACCTTCTTCACATGGTGATTAAATATTTGGATAGTAATAGACAAGCCCCGCTCCCCTCCACCTAATGATGGGACCTTCAACATCCACCTCTCATCACCACCGTATAGGACATATATTCGCCACCACCGTATATTCATCACCACCTCTAATTTCGTACATATAGGAGATTGCACCAACGCATCCTCGCCAACACCACCGCATCCTCACCAATTTTAATGATGAAATAATATGGTATTATAACATTATTGGTAAGAATAATATCCTTTCCAAAACCTCGTACATCATGTCCCTTCATGACTTTTGTGCTTATCCTTCTCCACCCTTCTCAACGGAATCATATGTTTTTACTAAGTTTAACTTTTTTGGTGGAAAATATGAATCTAGAAAATTCACATGAGAAATATGAGGATGAGGGTGAGGGTGAGGGTGAGGATGAGGATGAGGGTGAGGGATAATATTAAAGAAAACATATTAATAAGGGTGGAGTGAGGGGTAATATTAGAGAAAACATATTAATGAGGGTGAGGGTGAGGGTGAGGATGAGCTGAGGAACAATATTAGAGAAAACATTGTTGCTGAAAATATGTTTTCTCTAATATTACCCCCCACCCTCACTCTCATATAAGAAAATAACAACCATAGGAAAGCCAACAAGCAACTATGGATGCATCAATAATAATATAATTAATTAAAAACACCGCAAAATATAACTTTTGACTTACCAGATTCAAGCCAATGACCTAACGATGGGAATTAGGAATTTTCCCACTACAGACATCTACTCTACCAATTGAGATAAGGTTGAGTGATGATAGATGGGTTGAATCAAGGAATTTTTCTTTAAGTTAACCAATAATGGATGTTTTCTCAAATGAAAGGGTATTATTAGAGAAAACATAATATGTTTTCTCTAATATTACCCCCTACCCCCATCTTATTATGTTTTATCTAATATGTTCTCTAATATTACCCCTACCCCCACCCTTATATGAGAAAATAATAACCACAGGAAAGCCAACAAGCAATTATGGATGCATCAATAATAATATAATTAATTAAGAACACTGCAAAATATAACTTTTGACCTACCAAATTCAAGTCAATGACCTAATGATGGGAATTATGAGTTTTCTCCCACTACAAACATCTACTCTACCAATTGAGATAAGGTTGGGTGATGATAGATGGGTTGAATCAATTTTTTTTTTTTAAGTTAACTAATAATGGATGTATTTTATATAAACAATGTCAGTAAAGGAAAATTCAGACATATTTACCATCATTCAAATATTCATTTGATTTAATGTTTAGCAGCCTTACACAACACTAAAATATAGAGTATTCTTTAAAGATAACGTGTTTCCATCAACTTGTAGAGTTTAGCAGCCTTACACAACACTAAAATATAGAGTATTCCTTAAAGATAGCGTGTTTCCATCAACTTGTAGAGAAGCATGTTAATTGCTAGATAAGTTTGGTATTAAATATAAGAAAATTCATGTATATAAGAAAGATTGAATTTTATATAGAGATAAAAATCAAAATAATGAAAAATGATGCAAATGTAAGGACAAGAGATACCATGTTAATGTACAAGGTCACAGAGTTCTTAATAAAACATTGCAATAAATGTCAATTATACCTTGTAGTGAAAGATTGTGCGTTTCTAGCCAATAAAGTGTTACTATAGATGTTAATTATACCTATAATTGAAGAATAATTTTCTTTCAAATCACTTGCATAAATGTTAATTATACTTATAATTGAAGATTAGTTTTCTTTCAAATCACTTGCACAAATAATAGACTAACATCTGACGAACATGAACAAATGTGGTCTCATGTGAATTCCTGTGGACTTCAAAGCAATTAAACACAAAGAAAAAATGGCTAGAAAAATTCAAAGATGAATCATATAATATTAGGTTCGATCTTGTAATGGATAGAGTTTTCATTTTTTTATTCCTATCATCTAAGTGGTTGGCTAATTGAATTGATAATAAAAAAATATTTTACCATAGCTAAGTGTTTAAATAGAGCATTTCATATTAATTTTCATCATTTTAGAAAAGCATTAAGTAAAAAATAAAAAAATGTGATTATTTTATGTATTTTAATGATGAGATACAATTGTTATGGAATGGAATAAAAATGTATTATATATTTCGATTTATGTCTTGGTATTTATGATTATGATTTGATTATGATAATGGTATACTTTGTTGTAATAATCATGATTTCTTTGGACTTAATGTTTATTTAGGTAAGAAACATAATTTTTTATTTAGATTTGAAAAGTACTTGTAATTTGATCAGTATAAAATTAATATATTTTTCTGCTTGTAATGATAAACACATGCTTTTTTTTTTTGTTGTTGATGAATTGCATGGATTCAAATAAAGAAGATATTTGCATGTCATATGCATAAATTAATTTAAAGAATATTTTTTTAATAATTTATATAAAATTATTCATATAAACAATAAAGTTTTTCTACCACCAAATTATAAGTTAAGATATCTCCTCAATAATTAATTTGAAGGAAAGTTTGAAAATAAAGGCCCTCTAGCTAATTGGCTCAAGAAGTATGAAGTAATTGAAAACTTGGGAAGATTTTTTTTACAATGATCATTCAATTAAAGAAATAGATCAAGTCATCGTTAACGTGCCAAAAGTTATGAAGAAAAAATACACATTTATGAGCTCTTTAGTGGAAGGATATATTAATACTTCAATGCTATGCACATTTTTTAAAATGTTCAAGATTTTATATTATGATATATATCAAACAAAGAGAATGACAACTTATCTTCATGGAGAGATATTGCTTTTTCACATACTAAATTTTATAAAAGACATAAATGAAACATATAGTGTAGAACTTCAATGGATTACGAAAAGATTGAGCTAGATCAACCAAAAAAATGTTATTCATTAAATACAAATCCCTACTAATTGTAGGTCATTATTGAATAAATATTTTATGGTTGATGGACATCAACTGGATTTCAAACATATAATTTCCATAATTTTATTAGAGTATTATATCATTTTAATTTTTATTATTAATGTTTAAAATATTTTGATTTATTTTATAAAATACTATATCATTGGTGATTAGGGGGATCCACATCTTACCATTGACCTAAAGAATGTTATAAGTCAATTGTCAACATGTATGAGGTATGTGGTTTGAATTGTGTGTGCGCAATACTGAGAGATATGCATTATATAGAATCTCAAATGTGACTAAAGGTTTACACTAATTGATTTTTAATATATTAGGTGGCAAGCCTCCAAAGAGATCCATAAATTTGAAATATTGAGATGGAATAAGGAAATTACAAAAATTATATGTGTATTGGAGAAATATTTCCCTACAAGTTTCATTGATTTACAGTTCCATTTCATTATACTTGATTGATGATATTTAAATGGTAGGTATCATATCTACAAGGTGGATGCTTTTATTTGATAGGTATATGAAAACAATAAAAAAAAATATGCTAGGAAAACAAGAGGGATGGGTTACATTGTTGTAGGATATGTATTAAATGAAGTATTTTTCTTCCTATGTGAATTTCATGGGAAATATTACGAAGATGTACCAAGATTATAGGATGAATAACATGCATTTGATATTATAGATGGAGAAGAAAACAAAATCAAATAGTGTTGGAGTACAAGTTGATAAATAAATTTGTTGTGAATGTCATAACGTTTTAAAATGTTTACTCTAGAGAATGTTATTTTTAAATTTATAGATTGACATAAAGAGTTTTAAATATGTGTTGATTAATTAAAAGGTGTTTACAAATACAAATGTGATTGGCAAGTTCATTCTAAACCATGTGTATTGTATGAATCAATGGCTTGATTTGTATAATATATAAAGGGAAGAAGTGTTATACGCAGGGAGACAATTAATTAGGAGATTGCACACATGAAGTACTCATCTTCCCACTAAATTGAATGGGGAATGGAGCAAATATTGCACACTAGAACGGATTCAGTGAATGCATCCAAATTGATTAGATGCTGTATGTGTAGATGAACATAGACCCTAACTTGATATCGACATTTCTAGAGGATGTGAAAGAAAGGCATGTTTGGAATTCTTAGAAAATATTGTTTCAATGGAATATTGAGACCATTAACTATTTAGCTATACATATTTAGATTTCAATGGAATAAGACCCTCAAATTTGATCTTCTATATTGGGGTTAATGACCTCTTTATAGTATTTTAATTTCCTCATATCCTATATCTCTTTATTGCACCACAATTTTTCCTTAAATGTATACATGATAGTATTTTTAATGGTATCAATATTCCACAGAGTGACCTCCTCCTCTATTATCCAATGGTTTGACTAAGACTTAGAATCTTTATCCTAACCCCTCTTAAGTTGTAGGTGACATTGGTTAGAGTTTAAAGAAATCTTAGGAATCCTCTTGCCTTTCATGTTAGTTGCTTTATGATTATTCATTAGGTACCTAGTCATAGACATGCTTTCAATGGGTGAAAGATCAATGTCAATAAGGTATATAGGATAGGGTATATTTCTTTTAATTTTAAGATTGTGAATTATAAAACACTTTTGAATATTCTTGATTCTTCTCCATGATTCTATAGAAATGTCACAACCCCGAACTTAACATCCATAAAATATAACAAGAGTGATGAGAGTCTCAACAAGGAGTCTATGTTTTTCCTAGAACCATAAATTTGTTGGTTTATAATTGTTCTCAAGACCAAAATAGGTTTTCCACACTCCATTAATCATTTTTTCAATGTTATAGTTCATGTTAGAACTTATCCTTGTGTCAACTTTATTAAGCTACAAAAACCCTAATTGTAGCAAATAAACTTCAACATAATAGTAATAAACTAAATCATAACCAGAATGCATATACATAAACCATAAATAAACCTAAGAAAATTTTAAATCTATTTTATTAACTTAAGAATAACCTACTACATAGTTACCACTTGTAAATCCCTTTCCCATGGAGTGCAAGGAACTAGAATTCTCTTTAGCCTTTGACTCATGTATACACTCACAACCCTGTTACAAAGAGGAATGGGTCCAATACAAAACATAATAGTAACATAAGATACTATTGATAAACTAGTCACTAAACCCCTCAATATATATTTCCGAGATAATAAATGCATTCAAGGATTCCACTTTTCCCATTTATATTAAAAACTCCTTTTTACATTTAAAACCCCTATTTTCCCATTAATACATCACAACCCATAATCCCAATAAATGATTAATACAATGAGAAAATGTCCAAAATGCTTTCACATACAACTAGGGTCTAATAAGCCCCCGCCATTATGTGTTGACTCATCCTTCCATCAACTTTTTGATGACAAGTACGATTTGGAAGAAAAAACAAAGGAACTGTTATTGTTGTCAACTATGCTAAAATAATCAACTCCTCTCCTCTCCTCTCCTCTTCTTGAGCTCCGAATTTAGAGAGAAACTCCTACATCTAATATACACCACCAAAAACTATCCAAAATAATCAACTCCTCTCCTCTCCTCTTCTTGAACTCTGACTTCAGAGAGAAACTCTTACATCTAATATACATCACCAAAAACTATCCAAAGGTACTCAATACTAACAAATCAAACATAATCTATTGCTCAAAACTGTTGGTCATAATCACTATCCACAACTGTAAAAAACAATCCAATCCTACCCCACCAAAAAATAGTGTAGTCATCGAGGTAGTTAAGCTTGGTGAACACGCTCATCAAAAAGCATCTCAAGTTGAAATACGTTAAACAATGACCACAATTGAAGTAAGGAACATGAAGTGCATGGTAGTTACGACACCAAGAAAGATCATCTTGCAACAATTGGAGATTCATGGAGTTCATCTCAATGGAAAGTCTATGCTTACAAAACCATTGCTATTACTTGTACTACATGATTGGAAGTTAAGACCAAGCACACTAAAACCATGTTATTACAGGTCACCAATAGAGGTCTCATACACCAATTTGATCGTGACCTTAAAAATATATTATTATTATTATTATTATTATTTAAATAATTTAGAAACATTTACCAATCCCCACCACCATGATCCACATAAAATTGTAACCCCAAAGTCGAGTTGCAATGTTGCATCCATATTATTTGAACTTGAATTGTATTGTGGAATCCATATCTACAAGATGTCGATGGCATATGCATTGATAACCAAACTCGATCTATTAACAAAGGTGTAACCCATAGAGGAGATTGAAACCCGATTGTAGTCACACCAACCATTCTCTGATTCACTCTCTCATGTATTCTAAGAAATCTTTCAACCATAATAAAACATGATTGTGGCGAGGACATCTATGAATTATCATTGGATATACTAGAAAGTGTTCCCACAGACGTAGCATGGCATTGATTAGCTAAGCATAGGGTGGTTGCAACTCCCGTGAGATTGTATAATCATGATAAAGTACACATACTGCAACCTTCGACACCAGTCAATCTCTCTAGCAACTAGGATGCAATTGTGAATGATTACATGCTCTAGCCTCTAACAAAAACTTGCAACCTGTTTTTCCTACAAAATATAGACACATAAGGCACACAATCATATACCAAACAAATGGTTATAAGACCCAATAATTAATGAGGTTATATAAAATATATTAAAGACAATCTAAATGTAAAAGTAAATGAGACAAAAGAGAGGAAAAACAAAAATGAAATAAAGATAGAAGATGAAAATAGGAGAGAAACACTTGGGATTGAGAAATGAAAGGCCAGACCTATTGGCTTTCCCATTATTCTAGTTTTCATTATTTCTTCTTGTAATTTCATTCTCAAAGGGCCTTTTGTTAATAGCTAGTCAAATAAAGGAGGATGCACAAAAAGCCATGGGACACATTTTAGCCAATCTCGATAAAAGCAATATGCAACCATTACGTAAACTCAAAATTCTCAAATGTGTTTAATATGATGCTCTTATTCATATTCATTATTGCTTATTTATTTTAATGATGACAATTTATTCCAACTATAATTCAAAGAATTTTTTTCATGCTTTCATTCTCCATTAACAAAGATTTTCTTTCATGCTTTCATTCTCCATTAACAATTGAATGTTATCATCCTTCATTTTTCTATGACGATGAAGATCCAAGGTTGACACTAATTAACTATCGCAAGATAATCGTTGAGTAACTTCTAATTACTATGGTAAGGAACAATAAAACTATTGGTTGATGAGACCATTGACTAGCATTTATTTGCTTGCTGATAATGTTAGTTGTAGATAGACTTATGTTTCAACAAATGTAACACGCCTGAGGGTCACCCATACCCTTTCATAATTGAATTTTCATTTTAGAAATTGGTTGGGGTTGTGGGTGTGCCTATGTAGGCCATACATAGGTTGTATGGGCTGTACATGGCATTGGTAGGCCTCCCACCCATCTCTTCTTTTCTAAGCACATGCTTGTTCACTTGGTATGGTTAATGAACATTAGATTGCATGAAAACTTGTTCCATCAATGGAACGTTCATGCAAAACCATAAACTCCTTTAATTGTTGATTTTGGCATTTCATAGTTCAAAGTCTTCATGATTATATTATATTGAATGCATTGAGGTTTTGTGTATTGGTTTTTCTTTTTGATATATATATATATGTGTGTGTGTGTGTGTGTGTGTGTGTGTGTTAAATAAATGTCTATATATATATGGTTTAAATAATGGATCATTCATATATGTGATTTGATGAATGGTGTTCAAAGTTTGAATTGGAGCTTGCTATTTTAAGGAGTAAGTAGATTTTATGGTTCAGAGATTACAAGTGTATTCAAGTTCGCATTTAAATGAGCAAGCACCCAACTCTGCATTGGATAGTGTTACCTTGAAAAAGTACCATCATTCTGATAAGAGGAGGATAACCATAATTTTTCTTCTAATTGATTGATGAGAGTTTGAGTATTAGGTTTGAGAACCACTTATAATTGCTTCTTCTTGTCTTTGCATTGGTACATAAATAGAGTATTACAATCATAATTGAACACACACATTGAACTATGACGGTGTCTCATTCTCTAGAACCTTGAGAGACCTAGTTTAGTTGGATATCTACGTGCAAATTAGTCGTGTCGAAGACAACATTTGTAGAGTCTTGGGTTTTATTGGCCTGATTACTATCCATGTGTTATTAGTTGGTTGATGTGTGTAGGTTACACTAGAGAGCATGCATACCTCTAATCTTGAAGAGTAGTTGCACTCAAAATTGAACCAAGAACAGAGGCCCCGTAGCACTCAAAGAACATAGATCTATGCATAAATTAGAAAAACACAAACTAGAAAGTTAACTCTACAAAGTATCCATATTGATGAAGTGAGTGCACAACAAGTGGACTATAAATCTCTCATTTATGGGTCATCATCTGATTCACAAATATTCAATGATATCTAGAAAATAAAATAGAAGTAAATTCAATTAAAACCATGTTTGAAGGGTACCACAACTATCATCATATCTTTGATTCCAAAAGAAGATCTAAAATATTACACATTCTAGACACATATCAAAAGCTTTAGTAAAGTCAATGGAGTTATTATTATTTCAACATTTCTATGTGATTATTCTTAGTAGTTCAAGTTGAGTGACGGCTTCTAAAAGAAATCCAACCTTTGGTACACGTATATAATGTATTTGTGTGTTTGGAATTGTATGCTCTTTCCCCAGTTTGAGTCAATTTAAACTGGAATCTGTTCCGAGCTCTAAATCCCAATTCTCGAGCCATATGAAAGCCAACTACAAACACGTGGAGAATAGACAAAATTAATGTTTCCGACTTTCCGGATTCGAACTAGCGACATAAGGATGACAATCAGGTATTTCTTCCCCTACAGTCCTCCGCTCTACCAACTGAGCTAAAGTAGTAGTACACCTCGTTTAGAGAGCTTCCTGTTTATGTCAGGCGAGAAAATTCGTCATTTCTATTTTTCTTTGCATATTCCGTATTACGAGAGGAATATAAATAATCAATTTAAAACTCATGTTTAAACCAATTGACAGTTTGGCCGAGTGGTCTAAGGCGCCAGATTTAGGCTCTGGTCCGAAAGGGCGTGGGTTCAAATCCCACAGCTGTCAAAAATAATTTTGAGTGCAGTAACCTTCTGTTTAGCTGTTAGTATTTAAATTCAATAATCCTCCATGGTCATTCATTCACATGGTCATTTATTCACATGTTTATGTTTTCTTATTGGCAATTTCGCGGTTCTCGTACTCGCGTGACACGGGGTCGATCCCCAGCGGCTACCACTATAACCCCAGGTGCAACCACCCAGTCCGCAAGAATGGTGCACGAGTAAGTTCGGGTGAGAATCGAACATGAGACTTCATTTTACAAATTTCCTTCCATTTACACGGCACTTGCCAATCCGTCTACACCCGTGCGGGCAAAAGGTATGCGGGCTTGGCCCAGTTAAGCTTTATGCAGCTAGACCACGTCCTTGCTCGGGTTTGAGCACAAGACCTGACCTTCGTTGCAAGAACGACTTTACCATCCAGCCGCCTCCGCTGACCTTGTGGTTCATGCCTTTTATTCAAATCCGAAAATCATATTTTTATTTGGATTGATTTTGCCTTCAACACTACTACATGGTTGTGAATTGAATGCTTGGTTTGCCACATCCTTAAACCCTTTCAAATAACACTAAACCTTTTCTAATACCCATGATGGATTCCAACTTTTCCCCAATCTCTTATAACTTGATCTTTAAGTTAAAAAAAAAATAGTGATTTTGACCCATTCCTTTGTCTTTCTTTTGAGATGTTATGAATTATGATGGAACCGACTCATTTTCATACCTACCCTCTCCGGATCAAAGTACTTTCACTCTCTAGATCGAAGCACTTCCACTTGTTTTCGACTAGTTATTTGGTTGGATTCATATTCCAATCATATAAAGATGAACTTGAATGGGGATGTTGGTTTTTTATATGTTAGATCCTTTTATAAAAAGATATGATGGTGGTGAAATAACATGTCATTCCTCACCTATATCTATATATGATATGATAAAATTAGAGAACAAATTCTTAGAGCATAGAAAATGATTAAGATGCTTAGTAATATCGTTGAATCTTATTCATTTGTCTCTTCAAGGGCTTAGAACAAGTTACTTTGCATCTAAAATATTTTTTTCATCGAATAAATTCCTAAAATAAGTGTCCATAGGATATAGGAAAACTAAATCCCCCCAACATTCTTCATGCTTCATAGTCAAATTAAAATAACTCTACACATCAATGAATTGTCCTTAAAAATGTCTAATGACATTGAATTCTTTTAGAATCCCTTCCTTGGTCATTAGGCCCATATATATTTACAATCAGAATCTTCTTAGCAAATTATTTGGTGTATATCCTAGTGAAAAAAGATAACTACATCTCCATGACCTTCCTACATAATTTTTTTTAGATTGCATGTAATGGCCAATCCCCCAAAATTCCCTATAAAGCTCAAAACATCAAATATCTAACTAGGCAACATTTTTTACAACATAGCTTTTACAAATTGTTTTCTTAGCATTGTTTCCTGAAACAATAACACCTCATTTTTTAGCACATAACTAGCTTCTTTAAACAATGCTTCTTATGGAATATCCCATGCCTCTTATATTCAATGGGAGCACAATCATTTTTAGATTTTCTTTAAAGCTTTCCTCTCTTTAAGAGATTTCTTGATTGTCATTTTTTTCCTTGATTGAACCTTTGGCCATCTGACCTTTGGTTAAAATTACGTTTTTTTTGGCAACATATCTATTGGTTGTTGGCTCCAACTACAATACTTCTTAGAGTTTCCTCGAAAATTTGGTCCTTGACCACAATTGGCCCTTGATCATTTGAAGTCTAAAATTTCAGCTATAGAGTACAATATTGAAGAAAAATAAACTATTACCCAAAAATTAAAAAAAAAAAGGTAAAGAGATTCCTTCCACCTTGTATCGACAAGAATATTGAAAAGAAAGAAAGTGTAAAAAAATGGTTTAAACTACCACAAATTTTTCGGTAAATTCAAACTCTCTTACTTTAACACAAGAATTAAATATCTCTATCGTGGAAATTCATGTACAAGAATTTTCTGAACAAAAAGTTTTCATTTCCATATAAAATAAAGAAAAAAAAAAAGTTAAGAAAAAAAAATAGTATATATATATATATATATATATATGGAAAAAGAAAAGAAAATATATTTTTTTTATTATAAAGAAAAATAAAAGAATAAAAACAAAATATTATTACTACCCACAACTTACATCAATATCCACCATTTACAACCGTGCAACCACAAGTTATTAACTCTACTGTTCATTATACCAATCCATACAATTGTCATAGAAGTAAAAGGGTAAATTGACATTCTTTAACAAAAAGTCATTACCTTTGTTAAAACAAAACAAAAATGATTTTTTTTAATTAACTTTTACATTATATTAATTTTAAGAAGGGAAAAATATATGGTGAAAAATATAAAATGAGGATATATAATAAAAAAATAAAAAGTTTTAATTAAAAAAAATGTTGTTTTAAAATTTCACAAATTTAATTTTAAGAAGGGAAAAATATATGGTGAAAAATATAAAATGAGGATATATAATAAAAAAATAAAAAGTTTTAATTAAAAAAAAGGTTGTTTTAAAATTTCACAAATTTAGTGAGTTAGGGAAGGAGTATAACTGAAATAGTTATTTTGGAAAGTGTAAAAGTAATATTAAATTATTTTTCATTAATTACCAAGGGAAAAAAATAAGAGATTAAGTGAATATAAAATTAATTTTGATAAAAGTATAAGAAAATATTCAAAGTTTTAAAACTCTATATATATAAAAAGAAGAATTATCAAGGATTATTTTCTTCAAAGAGTATAAAGAAATATCAGAAAAAGATATATATTAAGTCAAGAAGCTTAAGTCTTCTTTTTTTTGTTTGTTAATTTGTGCGGAACCTGTTGGCTACGCGATTAACTTGTGGCTTGAGAAACCGCGACTCAGGGGCATCTAAGCCGTCAAAATCACCCGGGGATCGCACCCGGCCTGAGCCACACCAACCCTTAACATGGTTGGATTTTTTATCCCCGCAAGTTTCGAACCGGTGACTTTAACAACACGGAGTGGCTTAACAACACACTCCGTCACCGACTGTCCTACACCTCGGGGACGAGAAGCTTAAGTCTTCTTATTATTAAAGGGATATTATAATAATTATTAGGTCAATTCAAATTAAAAATGGATTTTAAGGAAATAATATTTTATGGTAAAAATCATCTAATTACATGCATCACATTATTGATATTTAGAGGAAATATTCAAGAAAAAGAAATTAACATCCACATTTGTCCAGATAAGAAGAAAAATCGCATCAGTATCGATTTGGTGAATCAATTAATAATTTCAAAGATAAGTGTAATCGAAACAAAAACCTTTTTGGTAATAAATATGATATCAAGGACTTATCGTTGACACTCTAAGATTATAAACTCGTATCGAATTTTGAGGTTACAACTATATATGAAAAAGAGGTTGATATAATCCTCAATTCAACTTGGTTAGAGACGCTGGGTAGCTTAATATTAAACTTTGAGAATTTTTTTTTAATGTTTTCTTACAAGAAGAAAAATAACATTACATGACGTCTTAGTGAAGTCAGATTCAATATCTACATCAAAATATCTTGATCAGATCTCCAAAATGCTACTTTTGGATAAACAACAATCAATACTTGAGATCCAAAAAGAGTGTGACAAAATTATCATAGATAAAGACGTATAAATTTGTTGTCTAAAGAACCACAATCAAAGTTTGGTTACACAAATCAAGATGTTGAAGAACGAGAATAAATCACAAAAGGAAAGGTTAGAACAATTCTATAGTAAAGAAGCAATGAGTAGTGAAGAAACAATACTTGAACCTATTGAAATCAAGAAGCTTCCAGTTAAAAAAATCTAGACCTCAGAGTAGGGAATAAACATTGATCTAGTTGGAGTACCAATAGTATCAAGAGTTGAAGAGGGGTCCAACAAACAAGATTCAAAAAAGATTTAGTTTCTTTATCGTCATCTGAATCACAAGAGTCGTTACGACCAACAACAAAGTCAAGAGGAATATGGACAATGTATATTTTAACAGACAACTAAACTACAACATTGTAAAGGAACAAAGAAAAAATCAACACTTGTATGGAAGCATGAGATGAGAATCCCTGACAAAACAATTGATAATCATAGAGTTCCAATGAAGGTATATTTGGTATGGGTCACTCCCCAAAAGATGAAACACATCAGTTTAGGAATTCAAAGGTTATATCATCTTGTTTCGTCGACATTCACAACTACAAGTAAAGAAGATTTGAGAAGACATCGAGTGCCAGAACACAAGTTAAAAGGGAAGCCTTCCAATGATTATGCTTTGAGGAGAAAGCATTTTTAAGGAGAAAGCAATGTTATGAGCATAAATATACATATAAAATATATAGTAATAACATAATAATTAAATTATAATTAATAAATAATTATTATTAATAATGAAAGGACATGTCTCTGTAAGGTCTACCATTTCCATACCTCAATAAAATAATATTTATCTCCTAAAATCCTTCTGAAATAACTGTAATTTAGTTTAAGTTTTTCTTTCTACAAGGAATAAACTGGTAGAAAAATAGTATAACGACAGATCAACTAGTAAAAAAATGTATAAAATACATACATCTACCTGCAAGTTGGTTGATTTAGCTCATGGTTCTATTGTTCTTGAGCTTGCTCAAACTTCCCAACTGAATATTAACCTCCCAACCAACTAGGAACAACCTCTCCAGCTCCCTAGATCCAATAATCCTTGAGAATTCCTGGCCCCCAATCCCAAAGTTCCAAGCAACAACAATGCATGTGATAGTTTCCAAAATAGTATGTTCTCCCAATTTTCCTCCTCCTCCTTCCCTCTTGCAGAAAATTTCGAATACAAAAAAAAACGAGACCCCTTTCAAGTCCCTTCCTCTCTTCCTTATCCCCCCTTATTCGATTCCCCTACTACCTCATCCTTTCATTAATTACTTCACCTACCTGTTAATAATAAAATAATAAAAGACTCATTTGATTTATTTTAATAATTAATTAAATTTAAATTAAAACTATGATAACAATTAATCAAATTGGGTTGTTACATACACCCACCCTTCAAGAAACTTTGTCCCAAAGTTAGAGTAATTTTCAATACAAGGGTAACGACACATGATTCATACATCCACATCAAATAAGCAGCATCATCGATTTAAAACACTTACACATACTAGTGTACATGTGAAAGACATGCATGTGTAGCTAACACATACAAGACTCACACATGTACTAATGACACTAATTATCACACTTAAAGTAATTCTTGTATGCATCCAATCTAATCAACAAGACCATTCATTTCATAAAATATAATAGACCCTTTAAAATGCTCGTGAAATCCCTCAATTATAATAATTTAGCACAAGCAACATTCACTTAAATAATTGTAGTTCAGTTAAGTAAATATAAACATACATATATACATATTTATTTATTTTTAAATAAGGAAATCAAGAAATTATACCATAGTGCGAAAGCCCCACACACTCTCAACTACTTTTAGTCATTCTTCCTCCCTAACCTACTTCCATCTTCCATCCCTATCCTTCCTCTGTTGGACTATCTAGGAGCGTCAACTATATTGACCTAACTCCAGATAGAACCTGTAAGAGGAAGTGTCAACTCTCTTGACCAAGCTTCCCTAGCAGGCATCTAGTAGTCATAATCAAACGTCTAGGGGAGCGTGAGCTATCACTGTCCTCCCATGACTCCATGTTTCAAAGGATACACGGTGGGAAATGCCTCCACCCCTCCTAGTAGAACTAAGGTCAACACCCTACCATGGACCATACAGTGGCACTGTGTTGTTGAGAATTTTGTCATCGTATATTCATTTTTAGGCAGTCTTGTCACTTGAAAAACCTGCACTTGTCCACATATCATAGCAATGCATTTGAACCAACATAATTTCACATACAATGATTCATACCATATTGTTTCTCGGTCGATGTTCACGACATCAACTTTTTATCATCATTATCCTTTGGCTATTTCATAGCCCATTGACCTGCAGATTAATCTATAACACAAACTCATACATATATATGCACTACTATCATGTAAATGCATTTAATCATAATCTCAATCGGGTATCCACGTACCAATAACTTTAAATGTCAAAATTTTCAAGTTAGAAATAGATTGCATAATATTCATTCTTGCCAATGTCTATGCAAGGAATCCAAACAAGTTTGTCACACCTTTTGACTTTCATTGTGCACATGGAATTGAAATTCCAGCTTCATGCTCAAATCAAATGTTAATGTTGATTTTATAATATGGAAATTGAGATAAAATGGAAATGATGGTTTGTCAAATTAGTGAAAGCATACGTGTAGTTATTTTTATTAGAGTTTAAGTTTTATCAATGATGTTTATGTATGTGGACATGTCAACTTATGTAATAATTCAACATAGGTATAAGTCTTTGGCCTATGCAATGAAATATATATCTTTCAATAATTTTCATATTCTTGTGATTTTGTCATTTTAAGTTATCTAATGGTTTAAACAATTTTTATTTATTTTTATAAATATAATTAAATAAATTAAGATTTAATAATTTATAAATGACAATAACAATTTAGAAAAATAAAAAGTATTATTTGAACTTACAAATTAATTAGTTTATTGGAAAAATCTTTCCTTCATAATTGATACACATAAATAGGATGGTCATTGTTATTAATATGAATTGGTTAATGTTGCCAAGATAAGATGAGTTGATAAAAGTTGTGTTTTTTTTTTTTTTAATATAGATCTTTGTTCAAACGCCATAGAGGACATGCTTAGTAGGTGAGTAGTTTGGAAACATGTAGTAATATGTATAGTGATAATGCAACATGGGTTTTAGAACTCCCTATAAAAATAAAAATAAATTTCTTTATCATAAAATAAAATTGTTAAAAAGGAAGAAAAAAAAAAGATTCATTGTATATAAATTGTTACATACTAAAAAACAAGTTAATAATGTGAAACCTAGCTTTTGAAATGGAACACTTGTTTTAAAGAATAAAAGATTTATATTGTCGTTATAAAATATTTATTGGCTTCCCACACTATCTAGGTTTGATATTCAATATTTAACTCATACAACTTAAAACATAGATTCAAGCCTTGATATTCAATGTTTAAGCCTTCCTCCGCATATAAAGGGCTATCTATGAATTTTGCTTGTCATAAGCCTCAAACCGACTTTGTTGCTTTTCAATACCTATAGTGGATCAACATTTTTCTAACTCTCCCATTTGAGGGTCATGCATATTAATAGGGTTTTATTTTCCCCCTTTTTCTTTTGAATTTCAATTTCATGTAGAAAATTGATTATAGTCTATTGAACAATCTAACAATGCAAATTATTTTGTATCCTCTAATAGGTTTGAAAGAATCAATGCACTTTCCTAAGTTGAAATGTATGATTCATGCCTCCTCTTCATCCTCCTAATAGAGTCATTTGGTAAAGAGACTAGTTGCAGATGTAATACTCTAGTTTTGATCCCTAGATTATTAATGTATAGGTATATGATGGAATAGTTATAACCCAAACATAAATGACTTGTAAGTTGTACATTGATAAATAATATAAACACACTAATGGCTACAGACAAAGAAGGACAACGAATATAGGGCTATGAGTCTGCGAGTCGGGGAGGAAATGGGGCTCATGGGGTCTAAGTGAGAATAATATTCTTTTATTGTTACCCTAAGTTATCTAACCTTAAGTTAATTAAATATTTTCATTATGATTATCCTTAGTCTTTTTACCTTGGGATTAGTTGCCAAAATGAGATACATTTCCTTCCTATGAAGGCACGTGGTATCTCTTAAATGCAAATATATTCTAATAATGATTTTTGGCATGCAAAGGGGTTCTTGTCCATCATTCTTCATTTTTCTTCCTTGAGTTTTCATATTTGAGCTTAAGCTACCATAGTTTTATAGCCATAAAATTATTAAGAATTATAGCTCTGATATTATGAGGAAAAAAAAATATGAGTAAGTTCATGGGTGTTTGTTGAGATAAAAAAAGAAATTAATTATAGGTGAAATTTCCGTTTTTCCTAGCATGGAGATTTCCTAGACAACCTATGTTGGAGCCTTGAAAGGAAGCGAGATAGCCTGAGGGATTGTTTAGTAGAGAAGGGGATTCCATTTCTTAGATTGTGTAGGTTGAGGGGGAAGAGAGTTGATTGATTGGAAATGATGTAGTCAGAAGTTGTCTTGGAATTTTTGAGAATTGGAATATGTGAGATAAATTAGAGTCGATCCATTGGAAGGGCACCCCTACGTGGGTATATAAGCGATCCCTCATTCTTATTTTTAATCATCTTACTATTCATTCTTATATATATCTTATTTTTAATCATCTTACTATTCATTCTTATATATATATATATATATATATATATATATATATATATATATATATATATATATATATAGCATATATATATATATATATATATATATATATATATATATATATATATATATATGGATTTGATTGCTACCCATATTGCATATATTTTGGATTATGAAAGTGACTTAATCCTTTGTCTGCCCATTTGTGCGTGACGAACTTTGTTCGTCTCACTAAGTTTTGTTGATTTGTAGAGCATTCAGTAGGAAATTGTGTGGGATTGTTTTGGACATTTTTGGATAACCTCTTTTCACACCTATGTTGACAAGAGTGAGGCTGATTTTGGACAACCTCTTTTCACACCTTTGTTGATAGGAGTGATGTTGAGTTTGGACATCCTCTTTTCACACCTGTGTTGACAGGAGTGATGATGTACTATTTTGCAGTGTGTAGCATCAATGTGAGTTTCAGTGGATATCCATGTCGTGTCTCAGATGATAGAAGAGGATATAGGCTAGACGAAGCTAGCAACTAGTCCCCTTGGAAGACCGGGATCACATTTTTCTTGGAGGATCTTAAACTATGCGATATAGTTCAAGCTCTCATGATGATTCCTCTTGCACATGATCCATATCCCTTGTTGGATGCAAATTTCAGGAAGAAGAACACCAAGGTGAAGAACAATATTTGTTATGTGGTGAGAGACCATGTTTCATCCCTCCAAATAGTCGGTGGAATATGAAGCAATTGCAGTGTGCTAGTAGATTTGACCGTTTCTCCCTTGTTGTGTTGACAAACATCGCATTCTGCCACAAAATTGTGAACGTCCTGTTTCATGCCATCCTAGAAAAAAGAGAATTTGACACGATCATAGTTTTTGGTAAACCCTGAGTTCCCAATAGTGGGTGTAGCATGATGCTCAGAAAGTACCGTGGATTTAAGTTTTGATTGTATACTTAAATAGAAATGACCTTGTATCGAAACTCATCATTGTGCAGAGAGTACCCCGGGGAAATGGGATAATTGGCATGCAATTGTTGTATCATTGTATAAGATGTGAAATTTTGGGATCGTGTTACCATTCATGGCGAACAACTTGGAGCCAATATGGTACAATGAAGGAAAGGGAAAAAAAGGGACCCTTCATCTTCATATTTTCTGGAAAGTGCATCAACAACCACATTCTCTTTTCCTTTTTTGTAAATGATCTCATAATCATATCCAAAGAGATTAGTCACCCATTTTTGTTGCTCTGGGGAGGAAAGGCATTGTTCCAAAAAATACTTGAGTATTTGATGATTTGTCTTAATTTGGAAGCGTTGCCCCAATAGATAAGGGAGCCAAAGACCCACTGCATGCAAAATAGCCAACATTTTCTTTTCATAGATTGATTTGCCCGAATTTCACTCAGATATTTGTTTGTTGGTAAAGGCCAAAGGTCGAACATCTTGCATAAGGACTGCTCCAATTCCTTTCCTGGAAGAATCACATTCCAGGATAAATGTATTTGTGAAATTAGGAAGGGTCAGGAGTGGAGTGGTGCACATGGTCATCTTTAAGGTTTGAAAGGCCCGAGCATTTGCGAGAGTTGAAGTGAAAGAATTTGTTTTAAGAAGAGGAGTGAGAGGGGCCACACTCTTTCCATAATTATTAAAAAACTTGTGATAATAACATGTTAAACACAAGAATCCACACAAGTTGTTGAGACTCTTTGGGTGAGGCCAATTCTGCATAGCTTCAATATTTTTAGGATCCACCCTGACACCGACCTTGTCAACAAGATGACCCAAGTACTCGACTTCTGAGGCGCCAAAAAAAAATTTAGATTGCTTGAGGAAAAGTTGGTGTTGAGAGAGTAGATGGAGAACTCGATCCACATGAGCAAGATGGGTTGTCCAGGTTTTACTATAGATGAGGATATCATCAAAGAAAAATAAGAAAAAATGATGGAGAAAAGGATCGAAGGCATGATCCATGAGGTTTTGGAAAGTGGATGGAGCATTACACAAGCCAAAGGGCATGACCAAAAAATCATAGTGGACCTCATGAGTTCAAAATGCAGTCTTAGGAATGTCTTCCTTGTTCATACCTATCTGGTGGTAGCCAAAATGAATATCAAGTTTATTAAAGAACTGGACACCACTTAATTCATACAAGAGGTCATCAATCCCATGAACGGGAAATTTGTCTTTAATGGTGAGTTTGTTGAGGGCGCAAAATTCAAAAAAAATGCGACAAGAACATTCTTTCTTAAGGACCATGACCACAGGAGAATATTAGGGACTTGTACTAGGACGGATAACACTTGCGTTGAGAAATTCTTGAACAATTTTCTCAATTTCATTTTTTGGGGAAAAGGGATGACGATAGGGACAACTATTGGGAGGAAGGATGTCAGGGACAAGGAGAATGGAGTGATCATGAAAACCGGGACAAGGAGGGAGTCCCTAGGGAGTGGAAAAAACAACTTGATGTTTAGAGAGGATGGATTGGAGGTCCCGTGACACAAATGGTGTCTCAGTGGCTTGAATGGTATGGAGTTGTGCAATAATTCCAGAATGACCTTTTTTTAGCATATTTTCCATGCAATGGGAACTGTTGATCTCTAGGGAACCAACATGGATGCCTTGGAACTTATATTGTTGGCCCTCCTAGTCGAATTGCATGATTAATTCCTTTAAATCCATGAGAATGGGACCTAAAGTCCTTATCCATTCTGCACCCAACACAATGTCACAACTGCCCATGTCGATAGCAAACATATGATATTTCATGTGGTACTAACCAATTTGGACATGCACATTTTCACAAGTCCTGCCACATTTCATGGACCCACCATTGGAAATCATGATTTGAAAATTATTGACGACACATATATAACAATTAGTTTCATGGGAAATGAAACGATGAATAAAATTATGGGTGCTTCCACTATCAATAAGAATTATGACCTTCCTATGCTTAATGTAACCAATTAACTTGAGGGTTTGGGGAGTGGAGAAGCTAGTGAGAGCATTTAGGGAAATGATCGGTTCAACTTCGGGAGGGGTCAGGTCAGTGGGTTGAGGTGATGTGTCCACAAGGGGAGTCTCAACATCGTCTTCTGAAACATCCTTCGAGATGGCCATAAAAATATTTTGTTCCTTACGCTTGTGCGCAGGAAAATATTTGTCATCACAATTATAACAAAGGCCTTTGAGTTTGCGTTCAACCATTTCTACCTAGGTCAATTTATGGATATTTAGTGGAGTAGAAGGATGAGTGGGAGTGAATGGTTTAGTCCGAGGAATAAAGGAAGGTTTTCAGTTTTGAGAAGAGACAACCTGTTGTGCTTCCTTAGCTCTTTTAGTAGCATCCATCGAACTCTGAGGCCGAGCCATGTGGACATGGGCACAAATATCATCCTTGAGGCCACTGATAAAACATTCTCATAAAAAAGAATCATACATGCCCTCTATATGGAAAGCCAATCGGTCAAAAGAGGCTATAAAGTCTTCCACTGTGCCAGATTGTTTCAACTTTGTCAAACGACCTAAATTGTCGGTGTCAGTGTCAAAGCGCTCATAAAGATCTTCCACAAATTATGTCCAAGCCACAGACCCTCGGTGATAATTTTTTCTTCATTGCCACCATTGCCAATGTTCTTGATATAGATGGAGAACACCATACCATAGTTTGGCCAATTCATCTGCAATGCCATACAAAGTGTCACACACCCCCAACGACATAACAAAATTTTTGCCTTTTTCTCAAAGGACATAATTCCCAAATTCCTACAGGGGCCTAGTGTAGGCTAGCTCATTCCTCATCCTCCACCTCGTGATCGAGATCTGTGACCATAGGCTTAGTTTAAAAGGCTCATCGCATTTCACAACATCGGGGCTCTCAATGCAAGGCGTCCCAACCTCTTCATCTCCTTCAGTCCAAAAAGTGATTAAGGGGCCTAGAGCATGCTAGCCATCTCACCTATGATCACAACGTGATCCTCCTCCACACGACCATGACGCTGTGACCATGACCTACAACCATAGGTTATTTCATGTTTCACATTTTCGGGACTTCACATCCCTCGACTTCTCATTTCTTCGAATTCTCGGGTCCCGAAATATTGATCCTCGAGTTAGACCCTTAGCCAACTACTAGAACCTTCCTCCTCCTTCTACCACATGACCCTGTCCTGTGATCTAGGGTCGAACCACCGAGCGCGTTGGGGTTTTGTATGTCGAGATTTTGCGACTTGCGAAATCAAGAGATCCTTCCCTTTGGTCTCCCAGACGTCAAAACACCGAAACATATTCATGATAAATCGAGGGTCCATATCACTCCTGGATCAACGACCATGATTACGTCATGAATTCATGAATCGTGAGTTTTTGCTGTCCTACCCTTTGACCACTCCAAGTCGCGAGTCAGCGAAATGCCACCCGAATGCCACGCGTACCTGTTGAATGGATGGTCCTGATTAAATAGGGACTTTCAGGACTATGATGAGTCCATCCTCCCATCTACCTTTGGGTTAAGATCGATGACCTAGATAGCTCCCAAGGGATCCTAGGATCTACGATCCCGGTTCCATCGCTACTTGTGAAGGCTGAAGGGGTCGAGGCGTTAACGCTCGCGCTCCTCCTCTAGATCCATTGGTCCTGACAGACCTGGGGTATTTATGAAAGTATCTCATCCATTCGTCTACCAAACGAAGGGATACTCCCTTTCGATAATTGGATTCGCTATCCTTTCTGAACTTGGGTCACAGAATTCAACCTTTCGGAGCTTCAGATTCTCATGACTCTGAAACCTTAGAGAACTACTCTTTCTTGCACAGGTTTTCCAGACCTGGATCGCATGAACCTTCAGATGGTTCTTGGGAAATTATCCCTGATTTTAGTCGAGTTTCTGGGTAAAGGCTCGGTAGGTTCCAAAGTTATGAGGTGATTCCCGGGGAAAGGTGCTCTCGAGGAGCCATCCTATAATATTGCAAAGGTCAACTAGATGGGTATATTCTCAGTGGGATGGACACATACTTTGAAATTAACTAATGTACATAGACATAAACTATGGTATATAAGTATAAAAATTCATCCATGATATTCAATCCAAAATATAAGGCATAAAACACTTATCAGAACCACAAGGCATGATGCAACTGCTAAGAGGGGTGCTCGTTTCCACCCAACTGTAGGATCAGTGACTCCAAAAAGATTTACCACTAGCCACACCCGAGCTAGACCACGATGCTCTAATATTCAATTTCTTACTTCCATCTCAACGCAAGTCAAGGATGAAGGTTACTCTCCTTCTCCTGTGTTCAGAACTCCCTGTGGTTCCAGGGTTTTGCAGTTCTCTTCTGTGATCCCTGTCGCGCACGCTCTCCTTTCTCTACCCTTCCCACACTTCTTTTCTTGCCCTTCTTTGCAAGATTGCATGTGGCGTGAACTCCCCCATCCGTGGTCAGGTCTGAGAGATTTTACGGATGGGCGGTTCACCCCATCCCCTCATTAAATCTTGAGGAGCCTCCTCACCTACCATCCTGACGGGAAATTCATTCCAGGGTCAGAGAGTTTCCTTGGTCTTTGAGCAAGTAAAAACCAGTATGGTACTTGTTTGGTGGAAGTTAACCCAACCATTCCAGGTCCCTTCCACCACCCTTCATTAGCCATTGTGGTCTCTTTTAGCACATCCCCCTCCTAGCAGTCATGCAACACATATTAATAACATAATTTACATTCATCGACCTTTTATACAAAGTTCCATCAAATCAAACATTCACACCTTTGAGTTTCCCATAGTTCTTCGTCAATATAGTTATTTTTACAAACTGGGGGAAGCAGGGTGTTACACAAAGAGAATTAATGTTCCATTTGATTTACCCATCCAGTGGGATCTGAGCCATCAAATTTGGTCACATCCACACACGGAAGACATAGGTCATGTTGAAAGTGATGGGGATGAAAATTCTGGGAATAAGAGGAAGTTTCACCTTCGAGTTGCAAAGGTGGGTCAGATGAGAGAAGATTTGCAAGGATATGCAGCTTGGTGCAGATCATCATAGTGAAGGAGGAAAAATGGGTATTGAAGGATTCAAGTTGGGTAGCGAGGTCCTGTTTGATGTCCTCCATTTTGGCGTCGATGGAGGAATGCATGTTTTTATTGATGGTGACAAAATTGGCACTGAGTTGTCTCACTTCTTGTTGGGTTTCTGTCAAATTAGAGTACAAGGAATTGAAGCAAGCTTCCAAGTATTGGCTACAGGTGTGGGCCACGATGAAGAGGGAAAATGACAAGGGGTGGGTGGGACCACACAAAAAATGGGTTATGTTTTAAGTGTATAATAATGATCAGGGTGATGAGGGGTATCCAATGGGGTAAAACCCAAATAAGGGTGTTGGAAGGGAGTCGGGTCCACGAGATTTTTTTTTTTGCTGAAAAATGATAGGTATGACTGTGATGAGGGAGAAGAGAGGAATCCAATGAGATAGGTCTCAATTAATGGTGCCAATAGGATCCAATTTTTTTTGTTTTGTTTTTACTCCTATGGAGTTATACTCTGATCTGAAGAATACCGCAGTGACGAAATGACCAAATGATTAACAAGAATAAATGTTTAGTAATTTTGTAACCCGAATGCAGGAGACACAGTTGTGCGACAATAGATCTTGTCTGTTCTATTTTTGTTTCTGTAGGGTATTCAAGGTTTCTATAGACAAGGGTTTGCCTTGTGCTATAACTCTCTGATATACGTCTAGGGTCCAACAATATTACTCGACCCAATATCTCAGGGAACCAACTAAGGACACTAGATTGTGCCCTTAGTCATGCTACCCGACTACCCAGGTACTAGAGAGTATCTTCCCGAGTGTTGTTCTCGGTGGCACCATAGTAGTTAGGAGACCGATCGGTTTAACTATGGAGGGATTTAGGATATCTAGTTCGATCCGTATATAGGTGTTATCTGATGTACTACCACTCGAAGGGGTACCAACATGGGTTACAAGGGTTGCCAACATATGTGCGCTTAAGTACCACTAGTATTTCCTGTGTGTATGAATCCTCGACTACAGGTTTATGCACGTAATGACAGATCTATGTAGTTTTAAGACGTCAAAATACGTCTCTACCTTGAAAAACAAAATTTAACCCACAATTTTCTGCCAAGGAAGGTGCTCTGATACCACTTGTAATATTCCATATATAAAATAGTAAGCAAAACATAAATAATTAGCTAGAAATGGTAGATAAACAATGATATAACCATAACAACACTATAATAATACCAAAATAATTCCAGAATAACACCAAAAAGAGCACTTTGATTACTGAGAGCAATGTTCACTTGCCTCTTCGAGGGGGAACCCTCCAGTAGAGTAAAGATCTATTACAATAATATCCAAGACAAAACTTCTCATACCCTCTAATCTTATTTATACTAAATATATCTATCCAAAAGAAAAATCCAGAGGAAGATCCTTTTAGAAGCGGAACATTCTATTAGGTCTTCTTACATTTGACTTATTCTTCCTTATTGCTAGGCCTTATTAATATTGAACTTTATTACATGGAAATATATTATTCTACCTATGTGAGGGGTTAGGTCCCCAACATATGATTTTATTTTGGAGAGATGGGGCACTATGTTGGACAGTGTCCCAAGAAGAAGAAGAAGCAACAATATGGTACTACAACGACAACACATGAGGAGGAGTTCACTACTCAGGCTGCGAGGGAGTGTGATTTTGTTAGTTGTTGCTTTTCAGTTGATACACCATCCGAAGGTTGGTGGGAAGACATAGTTGAGGAGGTCCCACTGACTCAGAGTATTGATTCAGAGGAAGTTGAAACTCAATGTTCGAGGACACCACATTCAGGGGTGATTGGTCCACCCGAGACAACTTCAGTTATAGAGTTGTCAAGGAAACATATAGTTGGTGTAGACGATTCAGAGCATCATATATTGATGAGTGTTAATAGGGCACCAGAGAGGATTGAGCCTTACTTGGATATGGAGATGAGCATATCAGTTTTAGTTTCCATTTCAAGTAGAAGTCACTTGGTGAGAGGCCAAGTTGAGGATCTTGGTAAGATGCCAAGATCTAGATACTCTTGGTGAGATTCCAAGAGATGAGACTCTTGGTGAGATTCCAAGAGATGATACTCTTGGTGAGATGCTAAGAGATAGAATCTTGGTAAGATGCAAAGGGAAGTGACCTTTGGTGAGATGCTAAGAGGTGGAAATCCTTGGTGAGATGCCAAGGTTGAGATATTTGGTGTGATGCCAAGATCTAGGTGATCTTGGATAGGTGGAGATGCATTTCCATCTAGATATCAGGAAGGTCGAGTAGATCTATGTCAAAGACCACTTTTTATGATCAAGGTACATCCATACTAACTGAGTACTTTCTAGCAAGAAACCATGTCCACTGCAGGGATGAGATTGGAGGGGTGAATGACACATTCCTCGGTAAGAGGGAGTGTTGAGATTTGGGTACCTTGGAAAGTGCCCCCCTTGTAATTTTGGCTCTCTAACCACAAGAGGGAAATGTGTGTACCATTTTACCTTGTACTTTATGTCTAGTTTCACTTTGACTTAGGAGATTTAAGTCAAAAGTGAAATTTGTCACTTTTAGACTAAAGTGACTATTAATTCACTTTGTGGGTGAAGGAGGCATAAATTAAACTTAGGGAACTTAACCCAAAGTGGGTTTTGAGGTGAGATTATTTATAGATATTTTAACCTTTGAATAGAGATGGCTTGTAGTGATCCTATTCATTCATCTTTTAGGTTTCCTTATGTACGGTTCAAGAGGGGCGCAAGGGTCAAATAGAGGCTAATTCCTTCATTTGTTCAATAAGAGAGTTGGGAGAAGAGCAAAGAGATGATGATGGAAGCATTTGGTGAGGAGATCTTGGGAGCCTCCATTCATGGAGAGTGATAGAAGGCTTGGAGAATCATCATTTGTGTGTGAGTGTATTTTCTTTGAGGAGGGAGCACTTGAGGAGGAGGGCGCATCCTTAGAAGACACTAGCATTTCTTGTGCTACTTTAGATCTGACATGTTCATCATGTTGATTTTTCAATAACCTAGGCTTAAGCATGAAGTTCATTCCATTTTAGCATTTTACTTAAACCATTAATGTTGTAACAACCAATATCATAAGAAGAAGCACCATGCACAAGAACACACAAAGTATCTTGGGAAACCCTTCTCAACAAGGGAAGAAAATCCAACCAAATCCTTTGCTGTATTCTTCAAGAGAAATACCTTCACCACCAAGAAAACCTAGCACACAAGAGGGTGCTCAAACCTTAGAAGACTGGTGCCCAAGAGAGGTGTGCACTTTTCCAAAGAAGGTGTGCTTGCTGAAATTTCCAAACTCACATGAAATATATGATTCCTCAATGGGGAATTTACCTTTACTTATACTAGATCGAAACTATCAACAAAAGTGTCTATTGGCACAAAAAGTTCGACCTCATTGGATTATAATATAATTAATATTAACCATATTAATTATCTTTTACATTTATTATTAATCACATTAAGGTGGGGCCGACCTTTACCCTTTAAATTTGTTAGAAAAACAGAACCGCAGAGCAATAAAATAAAACAAATGCGGAAAAAAAAACACAGAAGATACACAATACAAGAGAGACACAGATTTACGTGGTTCACCCAGTGTGGGCTACGTCCACCAGAGAAATTGCCAGGTCCTTCCTTT
>SNQJ01S0010523.1:241716-264065 GCA_010110895.2 Picea sitchensis
GCTTTATTTTTACCTTTCCCATTCCAACAATTTTGCATGGTGCATCATCACCCAAATGAACCTGTCCAAAATCACCTTGAACATAATCTAGAAAATGTTTCCTATGGGGTGTGGCATGAAATGAAGCTCCTGAATCTACTACCGAAGACTCATAAATATTATCTACAAAAAGAATCAAAGCATCTTGTAACACATCACCTGTTACATTTGCTTCTTGATTTCTCTCTTGCTGTCCATCTCTTTGTTTCTTTGGAGCTCTGCAGTCTTTCTTTAGATGTCCTTTCTTCCCACAATTCTAGCACTCTATCTTTCCAAGTCTGGATTTGGATCTTCCCTTCTTAGAATTTATGTGGTTCCCTGAGCCCTTTCCTCTATCCTTTTGTCTTCCCCTGTTCTCCATGTTCAACGCATTACCTGATGTCTCACCTGTGCTTTTCCATTGCATTTCGTCACTAAGGATAACACCAACAACATCATCAAATTTTAAATTATTTGAACCAGAGACATAGTTACTTACAACCATGACCAAGCTGTTCCAGCTTTCTGGCAATGAGCACAAGATTAGAAGAGCCCTAACCTCATCATCAAAGTCCACTTTTATAGAACTTAGTTGATTTGTAACCATATTAAATTCATTTAAATGATCTGCAACAGACCCACCTTCTGACATCTTCATATTAAATAATCTCTTCATTAGAAATACCTCATTGGACGCCGAGGATTTTTCATACAATTTGGCCAATGTGTCCATCAAACCCTTCGTTGTTTTTTCTTTGGAAATATTGAAAGCCACCAACGCTGCCAGGCTCAACCGTATCATTCCTAGAGCCTTTCTATCAAGAATATACCATTCTTCGTCCTTCATGGCTGTTAGCTTCGTTGCTACTCCACCCAATGGTAGGATTAGATCCTTCTGATATAAATAATCTTCCATCTGCATCTTCCATAACTGGTAGTTTTGGCCGTTAAATTTCTCAACCCTAAACTTTCCATCTTCCGACATTGCTCCCACTCGAACCAGGAACCCTTTTCTGCTGAAGGTACCTGCTCACGATGCGATTGTTAGAAGAATAGGATCGTTGAACAATAAAATAAAATAAATGCGAAAAACAAAACACATAAGATACACAATACAGAAAGACACAGATTTCATTAGTTTCACCCGGTGTAGGTTACATCCACCCGGAAAATGGCGAGGCCTTCCTTTATTATTATCTGAAAATGAAGGGATACAACCTCTGACAAAACCGGTCTTCCTCTTCTTTCTCTCACAGTCTCCTCTCTCCAGGGCCACAACATTCACCATCAGCCATAGCCTGTGTTTCCTCATAAAGAGGGTTTCCTTCTAGGGCAAAAACCCTAACATAATTTCTACCGTTAGATCTGCGACCTTATAATGAACAGTCTAGATTTACAGAATTTACAATATACATTTACAAGGCAATTTTTCCTTCGGGGCTTCACCCCGAACCCCCGTCGGGGACCCGCTTTCCCACAGACCCCATAGTCTCCTATCTCAGAATACAATATTCACCATCAACCATAGCCGCAATACATTTCCCTCATAAAAGAGGGTTTCCTTCTAGGGCAAAAAACCCTAACATAATTTCTACCGTTAGATCTGCGACCTTATAATGAACGGTCTAGATTTACAATGAAATTACAATATACATTTACAAGGCAATTTTTGCTTCGGGGGCTTCGCCCCCAAACCCCCGCTTTCCCCCAGACCCCCCANCCCCCTCTGCAGTCCCCCGCATGGAAGAGTGTACATACTTTTGGGGTGTAAATACTTCATGGGGTATAAACATAGCTGAAATCAAGGACCTCTAAATCAGAAAGATAATCAAGCTCCACAACCAACAAAATTCCAATTAGGGTTACAGGTAGGTTTGACTCTTGAACACTATAGAAAGGGATCTGATACACCCACTAGTGCTCATCCACTAGGGGCACATCCATAGGGATTTCCATATCTGTAGCTCACTGCATTACACAAAAGAAATAGATCTTCACATGTTCACCTATGCTCGTCCACATGCATGCCCACTCTATAGATCTTCTTTCCCATTGCCTCACACAGGAGAATCATCTAGAGTTTCTCATCAACTCTGTTTCTCATAGGAGGATAATACATCATATTCATTTCTGTTCACATGATGATGTACCCAGAACTTTGGTATTTCACACATTCACCTTGTGCTTAGCCATAGGCACGTCTAACTGAACAAATCCCCTTTCCCACTGGATAATCATCTAGAGTTCTTTTCAACTCTCTGAATGGAGGAGGTCATCTCTACGTTCCAACTTTGTCTCAGGTAGGAACCACATACCCTTCTCATGGGATTTCTCTCAAGTTTGTAAGCTGGAGAAAGACTCACATAGCTGCAATGATCCACATCTCATAGGTTTGTAAGCTAGAGAATGTCTCACATATATGCAATCATCAACACTCCCTCTCAACTAGGGAGGCATTCATGATCATGCCAAGTCTCACATGGATGTACTCTAAATTTTGTATTGGTTGGAGTCATCAATACTCCCTCTCAGCTAGGAAGGAATTCTTCACCAAGTTGGTTTGGTGCATATGTCTACAATCTGCTCATGTGTAGGAAGGTACTGCATGTGTATGATTTTCCTCTGCATCATATCTCTGATATAAGAATATTTCATCTCATCATGTTTCGATCGATCTGGAAACAATGGGTTCTCAAGGAACTTTACACATGGCTCTTGGTTATCATCATAGGATCCATATCATGGTCAAGAAAATCTATCAGAAGCTTGTGAAGCCACATTGATTCAGACACTCGATGCTATATACTCTGCCTCTGTGGTACTCAAGGCCACATAGTCTTGTTTCCTGCTACATCAAGAAACCATGGCAAACTTTATGGTAGAACATCAACCGGATGTGCTCTTCCGGTCCATTGTAATTTTTTCTCAATCTGAATCGGCATATCCTGCAAACTCAAGTTCACACTGGAGGCATATCTCAGGCCATATCCAACTGTACCTCGTATATATCTCAATACATGTTTTGTTGTTGTCTAGTGAGTCTGTCTTGGTTGAATCATGAAATGACTAAGCACATTCATTGCATGGCATGAATCAAGTCCTGTGTTAACCAAATACATCAGTGATCCAATCAATTGTGGATCATCCTTGTCTGAATCATCATCAATCTTCTTCTTTAAATCCATCATAGTGTATTTTTCATTCTATCATATTGAACTTCTTTAATATTTTCACTGTATATTTTCCTTGACTTAGGAAAATCTTATCGATCCTTTGTCATACTTCTTGTCCCAAGAAGTAGTGCATCATACTCAAATTATTCATCTCGAATTCAAAATTCAAGGATTACTTGTATCAAACAACAAGGCTTTCTAAATAAGTCATCAAAATCAGATTCTCGTCACAAAAACTATAATAATATAGGTTTGGATCAACAACACTCTTGCTGAAATCCAAACTCATCAAGAATCTATCTATCTGATATAGTTTCCAACTCATGGATGGTAGTACAGATGGAAGTGTATCAGGTTTACCGGATCAAGTGTCTCATCATAGACAACTCCCTCTGTTTGTGAGAAACCTTTGTCTATAGATCTCATTTTGTATTTCTCGACACTTCCATCATCTGCATGCTTGATCTTATAGATCCACTTGGAAGTTACCACATACTTCCCTTCTAGTCCCTGAATAATATCTTATACATCATTCTTTAATATATATTGGTATTCTTCTGTAATGGAATCTTTCCATACCTATTCTCTTGTTGCTTCTCTAAGACAAGGAGGCTCAACATCAATGAAGTGGCACATGTCTGAACTGCTGAAGGGGGAGAAGACATTGTCTCACTGTTAATCTCCATCTAATATTCTCTGGATCTTTGAAAAGATATCTCTTCTTCAAGGAAAACATCTTTGCTTGTCTCAATCTATCTTTGACCAGGGATGTTGATACGGAACGTTTTTGAAGATTGACTGTATCCTTTCTTTTTAAAGGATCTAGCTTGGAGTTGTTCTCTTTGGGTACATGAAAATACATTGGGCACCCAAATATCCTGAAGTGTTCAATCTCAAGCTTCACTCCAGTTAAGGCTTCTTCGGAATTGTTATCCCCATTTTCTAGGGATAACTAGGAGATCATGTCTCGAGGCCCACAGGTCCTAGACATGGAGTAATGAGAGCAGGATTGACCTAAGCATGGCCCTGGAGGGCCCATCCTTCTTCTTCTTCACCAGACTTGTCCTGTCAGCAACAACAGTATTCATCACCATCGGCTTGGACTTGCATTAGAGAAGACTCTTGGTCCATGAGGTAATTGGTCCAAGGTATCATGGTATGTGTCATGTTTGATCATTATAACCTTCTTATATATGCATCGGGTTCCCTGTATTTCTGATAACTGCTAGGATCTTACACTAATCCACTTGACCATTGTTGGGGTGATTGACAGGGTGACTTAGAAATCTTGTATTCATGGGTTTTGGTTAGCCACCAAAGGGGATTTGCAGAGCCATCATACGCTCCCACCATTCTATCATTTTACATCTTATCTCCCATTCATCCATCCCATTCCCCTAGTCTGGCCATTAGGATGACCTTTCGAGGGTTACACTTTGTCTTGTGGGAAGAAGGGGCTAAAGGCCCAGGGGGTAAAAGCAGCTGGTAAAAGATAAAACCCATAGGAAATGAAACCTAGAGATGCTTCACCGAGGGATCCCCGAGAAGGAAATAAAAGGCCTCTCGATAAGAAACAAAAGGGACCCTAAGAAAAATAATAAAACAAGACCTATCAAGACGATGGGAGGTCTCATCATGAGCCGACCCATTATGTTCATAGGTATCTAGTGGTATGACATTGCCATCATCTGGTCACCACACCAGGGTAGTGACCTTTGGTTGCATGGCCAAGGGAAAGGGGGTCTCATCACGAGCCAACCTTATCATTTCTGCGAAAATACTAGTTGGTAACATTGTCAGCTCTGGTCACCACACTAAGGCAGTGTCCTCTGGTAAGATCTTGAAGTAAAAAATAAAGAAAAGCAATAATGGAAAATAAAGGCAATAAAGGGGCTTGGAAAAAATGCATCCATGACGGGTACAACTCGCCTCCTACAAAGGCACCCACATACAACACCTACCCTTGGTATTACTATGACTGGACATCCCTAAACCATATCACTTCATAAACATGGCTTGAATGATCTTCTGAGGAAACTTTCCTTTTCTTGTGGGTATTAGCCCAATAGGTTATTCTGTTGGTTTCTTTAGCTTTGTATAGTAGATATGTGTAATGTCTTTGAGCTCTTAGATGATATGCTAGGGATTTCATGCATGTATTTGATAAATTTAATGATGAAATATGATTGACATTGCTGTGATCCCGAGGACTGATGAGCCCATGGAGGGCATAGTTTTTGATGTGCAGGACCATACCCGACGGACAAGTGCCAGAGGACCAGTACACATGGGGATATGATTAGTTCGGACCTCCATGGGGCTGAAGAGCCCATCAGATGGTTGCTGGGATGGCAAAGACAGAACAACGTTGTGATGAGCCATTGCACAAGAAAGAAGAAGGCCGTCCCTACCCAGGACACTTTGGCAGAGCCCGACCTAGGGGGGATCACCCACTGTAGATGGGACGATTTCTTTTGATGGACAGGACGTCACCTGAGGAAACTAGACGTTGTCTGGAGCGTGTGATAGTGTGCTGGGATCATTTGGCACGTGTGGTAGCTTGGAGGATCCCTAGAAGGGCCAATGTTTGGCTTCCTGGATGCTGAGCTTGCCCAAAAAGGGCCAACGTCTCCCTCAAAGGGGCTTGACGTCTCCTTTTTAGGTCATATTATGACATTTTCTAGCATTTAATGTAAAAACAGTGTAAATTTTAAAGGTTAGCCTTGTCGGCTGTTTTAATGACCTATTTTTAAAATTAAAGGTCATTTGGATGATATAAATAGAGGACGTTGCCTCTCATTTTAAGATAACACAACTCACTCTCTTGTGAGAGACACATTTTTGTCTTTTGTCTTGGTATTATTGCTCTTGGAAGTGAGGCACAACTCTTGTGGAGGATTGTTCTTGGCATGTTATGTTGTTTTCTCTCATTGGAAGGTTTACAACTAGGGCTTGATAAGCTCTCTTCATGATTTGTAAGTGTATTTCTCATGCAAAACTTCTTAAATGAATGGTTGTAGGTTAAATCTCTTGCATTTATTGTTACATTGCTATTATATTGCTTAATCTTGAAACCCTAGGTAGCAAGCACACAAGTAGGTCCTTGCTATATGTCCCCATGATTGAGAAACTTGTTTTAGCCATTGATTAAGGAGGATTTAGCCTAGCCATTGCTACACTAGTCATCCTTTTTCTGAGTTAGTTTTCTAACATAAGTTGAAGAAAGAAGACGTCCTAGGCCTAGTTGATTCTACACCTAGGGTTTTGACTTTTAGGGTTTGAAGGGCCTTTCTATTGCAACACTTTTCACCCTTAGATTTGTGTTTTAAAGCTAGCCGTTTTGCCAATGATATTTGAGGAAAGAGGGAGGAGCATGAGGCCTTGCTTAAGCAACACCAGAATGAGCCTCCTCCCCTTAGGGTTTTGATTCTAGGGCCCTGCCATTGCAACACCATAGAACCTAACTCTCCATTCCTTAGATTTTGATCCTCCCGAGATCTTGCCCTTGTTTCTGATTCCATAATACCCTAAGGCACTAGTCTATCTCTCCAACATTGAGCTTGTGGTGCCAATTTTTTTTTTTCAAAACTCTTAAATTTGAAACCCTAACTAACCCTAATGTCTACTAACCCTAGATTAATGATGACATCATGCCTTATTTGAGCCTTTAGTTGATAGAAAACATTGCATCTTAGTCATCTGATGATAGACATTGATGTGTTGATAAATTTCATTGGCCTATTTGCAAAACATTGATCTCTTTGTCTATAATACTAACCCTAGAACAAGGCCGACGTCACCTCTAGTATAGTGACACAACAACCTTTGTATATGAGCAATTGATGATATTTAATGCTTTAAATTAATTCACGGATTGATTATCTACATTGAATGCTATATCATTTCCAGTGTTTATTGAGAAGTAATATTATAAGCCATAGTCGTTATTGCAATCATTGACTCCGTCAATAATTACTGTTGTAGGTGCTCATATATAATATTGATAGTCATTGATTAATGAAGTATTAACCATTGTTGCATGAATTAGTGTTATTGTTGCCTTGTCTCACAAACAGGTGCCTCCTCTGTGGTGTATCTTCGTTTTGACTATCTTCTTGGCGGTAATCTGTGAAAGGGAAAACTTACCTTGATCCTTTAAACCTTTGCCTTTCAAAACCCCAGATTGCCAGGGACGTCTCCCTTGGGTTTATCCACCCTAAATAGAAAGATCCCCCCATCGAGGTGACAGTGGGTGGGGAAGCTCTTGTTACACCATTTTGACCTTTACCTTTCAACTACTTGACCTAAACTACAAACTGAGCAATAACATTTTGGTGCCATTGTCGAGGAACACTGAGTCAATCTTCCTCAATGACAAATCTGTTGGTAAGCCTTGCCTCAAAGAACTTTTCTTACAAGCTTACTTGGTGACTCCGCTAAGACCTTTTCCCCCCCTACTCTTTGGTAGTTTCAGGAAAACTATCTGGCGACTCCACAAACCAAAAGGAGGTTCAATAACCCTCCTCTAGCTTTCAGAAGGAAGCCTCCTGCTAATTCACCTGTTGTTAAGTCACCTTTTTGTTACACATTATTTTCATCATCCCTATGATCGTTAATGATGTAAACCTATCTGTTGCCTTTAGAGGGGTCACAGTGGCCTGAGTTCCTAAAGAGAGAAGGGAGAAGAACTTCTCCTGAGAAAAGAAATTTCTTTTTCCTATGTAAAAACCTTATAAAAAGGGAAGTTCGTAGGTTGCTATATAGCCAGGGTGCGAGAATGACCCATTCTCGCAGGTTGCACCATAGCCAGGGTGCGAGGTGTTCGCAGGTTGCTATATAGGCAGGGTGCGAGAATGACCCATTCTCGCAGGTTGCACTATAGCCAGGGTGCGAGAATTCCAGCATGTGGGAAAAATGAGCATTTTCGCAAATCTTCTAGAAGGAGAAGCTTCTATGGTGAGGTGGCATCCTAATGGTTTGGATCTTACTCGCTTTCATGATTTAGTGGGATCATCCTAACCTCCTCACCTAATCTTCTTCAACTTATAAAAGGAGAGGAATTCTCATGGAGAAAGTTAGATTGGATGAGCTTTTGTAAGCTTGAGTTTGGGTTCTTTGGCTTGGAATTATTAGCTTGATTAGAGTGGCTTTGAGATTTTCTTTGTCAAGATAGATTGTGAGTAGCTATCAGATCTATGGTTTCAGAATCTTTGGAGCAAGAAGTGTGTGGGGAACGAAGGACAACAGGAAGGGACCTTGCGACATCAAGGCAATGGTTGTAAGTTTCTCTTTCAATTAATATGATACAGTGATATATTTCTTTCCCATAAAGTGAGATCTACTTTATTACATAATTCCTTGATCATATGTATAGATTAACTATTGGATATATTATTTGCTTTCACTTTGGTTGGTTTGTGCTGTTTTGATCTTGATTGCACAAGAGCGCTGGAGCGAAGCAAGGAACAAAAGAGACCAAGGAAGCGATTACAAGGTACATATCTTCTTCTCACTTCCAATTTAATTCAATAGTTAGATCTAGGGAAAGCGATATATTCTGTCCTGTTTTGTTCTAGATCCAGGTGGATCTAGGGAGATTAGTTTGTGTCCGCACTCACGGATTTATCCAATAACACTTTTGGAAAGAGACTTCCTTTAAACATGAGGACTTGTAGTGGAAAATTGTATTCAAATCCTGTTGCTATGACAACCACCACTATAACAAACCCTATACCTCCAATCAATCCAAATCCTCATAAATGGTCTCACCCTGAGAGTTATAACTGCTTTGATTTCAGCAACATCCAAGGTGGAGTACATGATTTGCCCACAGATGCAAACTCTTGGCTACCTTTCTTTTCAGGAAAGGGTACCTCAGGAAATTCACATTGGACCCAGTTTTTCGATAGTTTTGACTTTCATCTGGACGGTCAAGATCATCTTGATGTTTTTATGAAACTCTTTGCAAGTTCTCTTACTGGAGATGTTAAGGCCTGGATTGATAGATGCCCCAAGGGAAGCATAAAGAACATTGAAGAGCTGCAAAAAGCCTTTAAAGTAAGGTGGTGTGATAATGAACATTCACAAGACTCTTTTTCCCAATACTTCAACATTTGCAAAGGACCTTGTGAGAGTACAAGAGATTTCACTGATAGGTTCAATCTTGTCCTTAAAAAGATCCGGTCAAATGTTGGTTCAGAACAAGCTATCATCGGTCAATACTTGTCCTCCTTAGAAGGAACCTTGCAATTCGAAGTTAGGGACCGGTCACCAACAACTTTGGAAGAAGCAAAAAATATGGCCTTTCAGATTGAGAGAAATCTTGATTTTGATGACTACATTGAACAAAGAAACATGAATTGTGAACTATGGGATCCGGGCAATGAAACCATGGCAGAGCCTGAGCCTCCAAGCGTCCTCCAAATCGAATTAGCTCCTGCCAAAAGGAAATGGAGCCTTTCTCATAAGAGTGATATTTCTTCCCAAGAACCTCCGTTGAAGAAGGCCCACCCAAAGGATGAAGATAGGGATGTGTCACACAAAAACTTGGAGCTAAGTCCCCTTCAAGACTTCTCTCTTTTAATTCATCAAGTGGGAGACCCAATTTCTAAAAATCATGAGTTCAAACCCTTTTACGTCTCCCTCCGAGTCAATGATCTCCTCCTCCACAATTGTCTACTACACCCAAAAGCCAAAGCTAATATAATGATAGAAGAGGTTATGCAACAATTGGGCCTAAAAATTTCACGAGCTAATACCATAGACAATTTTACCAAGGGAGTCATTAAAAATATTGAGATAGCCTTTGAATCCTGTCCCAACGCTCCTTTCTTGATAAATGTGGTTGTTGTGGACGATATTAACAATTTTGGGATTATCATTTGTAATGATCTTATTGAAGACCTGAATGGAAGCATTCACAGAGAGCAGTCCAAAGCCATCATCCCTCATCCCGAAGGAGGATTTTATACCATCTACAATGAACCCTTTATTGGATCATCGGTTGAAAACCCTGATGAGATAGATGATCAAATTTTATGCATCAATAGCGGTCTGAATGATTGGTTCATTCAAGAAGGAAAGTTAGATATGGACACGGTTGAAGAGACAGAAAAAATATGGACCTCAGAATTCGATGGCTTGCATTCAAGTCTTGGATCAGGTGCTCGAATAGTCTTGACAGCTCCGTCAGGTGAGATCTTCTACCATTCATATAGGCTGGAGTTCTGTTGCACTAACAATGTGGCTAAATATGAAGCTTTGATTCTGGGACTCAATCTGGCAATCAATAAAGGAGCCACAATCTCTGAGGTGAAAGGGGACTCGGACCTCATCATCTCGCAAGTTCTAATGAGATTCACAACTAAGAACGAGAAGCTGAAGAAGTATCGAGATGTATCTCAAACTCTTTCAAAATCCTTCAAAAAGATATCAATTGATTCTGTTCCTCGAGAAGAAAACCATGTGGTGGATGCCCTGGCTGTCTCATCTTCCACTCTGCAACCATGCGAAGGACCTCTTCATGATCAGTGCAAAATGGAGGTTCGTTTTAGACCTTCTATCCCCGACAATCTGGAGCACTGGCAGGTTTTCGAAGACGATGATCAAATTATCAGATTCATGGAGAATAGCAAAGAGTTCACAGATACACAAGTTGCTTTCTTGGTTGATTCTATGAACTTGGAAATCATCAACCTGCAAAACAATACCTTATCGAAGGGTTGTATTCCTATGGAGAATCTATTTGATAGACACGATGTTTTCAAAGGAAAAAGAACCAACAAGCAAGCTGAGGAAGCCTTGGAATTCAACATTGGTACTGAAATAGACCCAAGGATGGTCAGGATAGGGAAGGGGACCACCGAGAAAGAGAGGAAGGAAATGCTGGAGCTCATTAGGGAATTCAGAGATACCTTTGCTTGGAACTATGATGAATTAAAAGCCTATAGAGGAGATGTTATCCAACATGCTATACCCTTGGTGGAAGGAGCCAAGCCATTTCGACAGAAGTTAAGGCACATCAACCCAAATTTAGTTGGACAGATACAAAAGGAACTCCAAAAGATGGTTGACGCCGGTATCATAGCCCCAATCAGGTATTCTTCTTGGATGTCAAATCTGGTAGTTGTTTGGAAGAAAAATGGTGATATCCGCCTATGTGTTGATTTCCACAACCTCAACCAGTTGTCGTTAAAGGATAATTATCCTCTCCCAAGCATGGAACATCTACTTCAACGAGTCACAAGGGTGGGAATGATGTCAATGCTGGATGGATTCTCGGGATACAACCAAGTTTTACTCAAAATATTAGATCAGCTCAAGACTGCGTTTACCATGCCCTCGGGAACTTTTATGTACTTGAGAATGCCATTTGGCCTTATGAATGCAGGTGCCACCTTTCAGAGAGAAATGGACTTCGACTTTAGAGACCTCATACAAAATATCATAGAAATTTACCAAGATGACCTCACAGTTGTGTCCAAAGAAAGGAAGGACCATCTCTCCCACCTCAGGATTGTTTTTGAATGATGTAGAAAGTATGGCATCTCACTAAATCCTAAGAAGTCTGTTTTTGGGATTGACGAAGGAAAACTATTAGGACACGTGGCCTCACCAGGGGGGGTCTCCATTGATCCTGAAAGAGTCCAATCCATAAAAGACGTTCGTCCTCCAGTCAACAAGAAAGCCCTACAATCTTTTCTTGGAAAAATCAACTTCATCCGCAGATTCGTACCTAACTTTGCTGAAAGGATAAAACCATTAAGCGCTCTGCTAAAGAAGGATGTTGCTTTCAGATGGGGAAATGAGATTGACACATCTTTTGAAGATATCAAGAATGCCATCTCCCAAGCCCCGGTCTTGATCAATCCTGATTTTTCATGAGATTTTATAATTTTCTCATTTGCATCTCAGGACACTATTATAGGTGTATTGATGTAGAAAGATGCTGACAACTTTGAACATCTCGTAGCCTTTATGAGAAAAGTCTTGAGAGATTTAGAATTGAACTACTCCATCATAGAAAAGCAGGCTTATGCTTTGGTTAAGTCCCTCAAGCACTTCATAAACTACATCGGCTATAATAAAATCAAGGCTTATGTCCCGTATCCAGCCGTGAAGGATGTTTTGTCACAACAAGACTGTATGGGCACTCGAGAAAAGTGGGTTTCAAAAATCCAAGAGTATGACTTAGAGATAAAACCCACCAAGATAATAAAAGGACAAGGTTTGGCCCAAATGCTGACTGAAAGCAATCAGGAGGCCATACAGATGGGTGAAAATGAACAGGTGAATGTAATAGTTAGTGAACTAGAACATGATGAGTGGTATTTTGACATAGTTTATTATCTGAAGAACTTGTCTTGTCCTGATCACCTGGTCGATTACAAAAGGAGAGCCTTGAGGTTGAAGGCTATGAAGTATTTCCTGACCGAAGATGGACTTGGATGGAAGAATCCTGATGGTGTTATACTTTGATGCGTGAACAAGGATGAGGCAAAGAAAATCTTGGAGGAATTACACTCTGGGCATTGCGGTGGACATTTTGATGCACGTACTACTGCCCACAAGATTTTGAGGGCTGGCTATTATTGGCCAACACTTTTCTCAGATGCTTATCAACACGTCCGATCTTGCTAGCCTTGCCAGTACTTCACCGAAAAACCAAAGCTTCCATCCCAGCCTTTGAAACTAGTAGTAGTGGAAGCACCATTTCAACAGTGGGGTCTGGACTTTATTGGTGAATTCAAAGACAATTCGAGTAATGGCTATCGATGGATCCTGATAGCCACGGACTATTTCACCAGATGGGTTGAATCAATTCCTACAAAGAAGCCCACCGAAGAGGTTGTCATGAACTTCTTAGAAGATCAGATCATAACAAGGTTTGGGGTGCCTTCCAAGATCACTATAGATAATGCCAAATCTTTCAGCTCTTACGCTTTGGTAGAGTTTTGTTTCAAATATGGAATTACCCTATCCCACTCCTCGAACTATTACCCACAAGGGAATGGACTAGCAGAATCAACCAACAAGAATCTCATGAATATCCTAAAAAAGGTTGTTGGAGAAAATAAGAAATCATGGGATAGCAAAATAAAGTATGCAGTATGGGCAGATCGAATAACAACAAAGACATCCATAGGGAAAACCCCTTTTGAGCTGGTATATGGACTTGAACTTGAAGCAAAAATCCCTGTGAACCTCCAAATTCCTATCCTCCGATTCACACAACAATACAACACAGATGCAGAGGCAATCCAAGGGAGAATAAATCAGTTGATAGAATTAGATGAAACTCGAAGAAATGCCTTTGGTCAAATGACAAGGAACCAAGAGAAGATAAAAAACACTTTTGATCACAAAACCAAGGAAAGAAGTTTTGCTGAAGGAGATCTTGTCCTACTAAAGGATAAAAGAAAAGAGAAGCCTGGCATGCACAAAAAATTTGACAGCCTATGGGGAGGCCCTTATAAGATCAAGAGTTGTGCAAGTACAAACTCCTTTAACCTGGAAACAATGGAAGGAGAGATTCTGAAACTGCCAGTGAACGCTTTACATATCAAGTGTTACTACCCTCCAGACACATGATTATGCAGGTAAATATGAGTAGGTAGGCATTTCCGTGTATTATACCATCTGCATTTATTATTTGTTTCCCCTATATATGCATCTTGATTGTTTTATCTCATATGTATACATTATATTATGTTGTGGGGTGGCAATACCACCCCACCTTTTGTCACTGATGCTTTCTTGTCAAGTGTGAGTAGGTTTGCAGGTTTATGCCAGATATGCCGAGGTTCTCATGCTCTCTACTGTGAGCACATGTCCCCGAGTTGGAGCCAGATGTTATCCCCGTTTTCTAGGGATAACTAGGAGATCATGTCTCGAGGCCCACAGGTCCTAGACATGGAGTACCGAGAGTAGGATTGTCTCGAGGCCCATGTGTCCTAGACATGGAGTACCGAGAGTAGGATTGACCTGAGCATTGGCCTTGAGGCCCATCCTTCTTCTTCTTCGCCGCACTTGTCCCGTCAAAGAATCAACAAATATCTATCACCATCATGGACTTGCATCGAGAAGACTCTTACCCATGAGGTAATTGGTCCAAGGTATCATGGTATGTGTCATGTTTGATCATTATAACCTTCTTATATATGCATCGGGTCCCTTTTATTTAATAACTCTTGGATCTTACTAATCCACTCTGACCATTGTTGGGGTGATCGACGGGGTGACTTAGCAAGCCAGATTCATGGGTTTGCTAGCCACCAAAGGGGATTTGTGCAGCCATCGTCACTTCCCACCATTCTACTATTTACATCTTTATCTCCCATTCATCCATCCCATTCCCCTTTAGTCCTCACCATTAAGACGGGACTTTGAGGTTTACACTTTGTCTTGTGGAGAAGGGGCTAAAGGCCTAAGGGTAAAAACAACCGGTAAAAGATAAAACCATAGGAAATGAAACCTAGAGATGTTTCACACAGGGATCCTTTGTGAAGGAAATAAAAGGCCTCTCGATAAGAAACAAAAGGGACCCTAAGAAAAATAATAAACAAGACTCTAACCAAGAGGATGGGAGGTCTCTAACACCGAGCCTAATTCCATTATGATCATGTGTATCTAGCGGTATGAAATTGTTATCATTCCGTCACAATGTATGCAGTGACCTTTGTTTGCATGGCTAAGGGAAAGGGGTCTCATCACGAGCCAACTTATCATTTTCGCTAAAAATACTGTAACATCACATCTCGGGTCACCATGCTACAGTGCTGTCCTTTTGGTCGACCTTTGAAGTAAAAGAAAGAAAAGTAAATAAATAGAAAATAAAAGGCAATAAAGGGGCTTGGAAAAAATGACTCCATGACGGGTATAGATCGCCTCCATGGAAGGCACTCCATGCATAACACTTGCCCTTGGTCTTATTGTGACTCGACATCCCTAGACCATATCACTTCATAAACATGGCTTGAATGATCTTCAGGAAACTTTCCTTTTCTAGTGGGTAATATTCAATATTATTCTCAAGGGTTTCCAAATTTTGTATAGTAGATATGTGTAATGTCTTTGAGCTCTTAGATGATATTAGGATTTCATGCATGTATTTGATAACTTAATGATGAAATGTGATAGATCCCGGATCCATGAGCCCATGGTGGGTGTAGTTTTTGATGTGCAGACCATACCCGGGACGACAGGTACCAGAGGACCTGGTACACATGGGGATATGATTAGTTCCTACCTCCATAGCTGAAGAGCCCATCGAGGGTTACCGGGATGGCAGAGTCAGGGCAACGTTGGGATGAGCCATTGCACAAGAAAGAAGAAGGGATGTCCCTACCTCAGAGGCACTTTGGCAGAGTCTGACCTAGGGGGAATCACCCCACTGTAGATGGGACGATTGATTTTGATGGATAGGACGTCACCTAAGGCAGCCGGATGTTGTCTCTGGAGTGTGTGACTGTTGGGATTCATTTGGCATGTGTATCTTGAGGAGCCTCAGAAGGCCAACGCTTGGCTTCCTCTCGATGCCGAGCTCGGCCTGCAAGGGCCACCGCCTCCCTCAGAGGGGCTTGACGCCTCCTTTAGCTCATATTATGACATTTTCAGCATTTAATGTAAAAACAAAGGTAAATTTTAAAGGTCACTTTGTGGGCTATTTTAATGACCTATTTTTAAAATTAAAGCTCATTTGGATGATAAATGAGGATGTTGCCTCTCATTTTAAGATAACACAACTCACTCTCTTGCATTACATTTTTGTCTTTGTCTTGGTATTATTATTATCGCTTCAAGTGAGGCACAACTCTGTGGAGGATTTTCATTCTGGTATGTTATGGTGTTTTCTCATTGGAAGGTTTACAACTAGGGCTTGATAAGCTCTCTTCATAATTTGTAAGTGTATTTTATGCAAAACTTCTTAAATGAATGGTTAGGTTAAATCTCTTGCAATTATTGTTACATTGCTATTATATGTTAATCTTGAAACCCTAGGTAGCAAGCACAATAAGTAGGTCCTTGCTATATGTCCCCATGATTGAGAAACTTGTTTTAGCCATTGATTAAGGAGGATTTAGCCTAGCTGTTGCTACACTAGTCATCCTTTTCCTGAAAGTTAGCTTTTTAACACAAGTTGAAGAAAGAAGACATCCTAGGCCTAGCTGACTCTACACCTAGGGTTTGACTTTAGGGTTTGAAGTGGCCCATTTTGCAACACTTTTCACCCTTAGATTTGTGTTTTAAAGCTAGTCGCTTTTGCCAATGATATTTGAGGAAAGAGGGAGCATGAGGCCTTCTTAAGAAACACCTAATGAGACTCCTCCCTTAGGGTTTTTATTCTAGGGACCTGCCATTGCAACACCATATAACCCAACCTTCACCTAGGATTTTGATCTCCAGACTCCTACCTTGTTTCATCTATAATACCCTAAGGCACTAGTCTATCTCAACGTTGGAGCCAGGTGCCAAACAACTTTTAAAAACTCTAAATTTGAAAACCCTAACTAACCCTAACGCCTACTAACCTTATATTAATGATGACATCATGTCTTATTTGAGCCTTTGGTTCGATAGAAAACATTGCGGCTTAGTCATCTGATGATAGACATTGATGTGTTGATAAATTTCATTGGCCTATTTGCAAAACGTTGATCTCTTTGTCTATAATACTAACCCTAGAACAAGGCTGATGTCACCTCTAGTATAGTGACACAACAACCTTTGTATATGAGAAATTGATGGTATTTAATGCTTTAAATTAATTCAAGGATTGATTATCTACATTGAATGCTATATCATTTCCAATGTTTATTGAGAAGTAATATTATAAGCCATAGTCATTATTGCAATCATTGACTCCGTCAATAATTACTGTTGTAGGTGCTCATATATAATATTGATAGTCATTGATTAATGAAGTATTAACCACTGCTACATGTATTAGTGTTATTGTTTCCTTGTCTCGCAAACAGGTGCCTCCTCTATGGTGTATCTTTGTTTTGACTATCTTCTTGGCAGTAATCTGTGAAAGGGAAAACTTACCTTGATCCTTTAAACCTTTTCCTTTCAAAACCCCAGATTGCTAGGGACATCTCCCTTGGGTTTAGCCACCCTAAATAGAAAGAGCCCCCCATCGAGGTGATAGTGGGTGGGGAAGCTCCTGTTACGCCAGTTTGACCTTTACCTTTCAGCTACTTGACCTAAACTACAAACTGAGTGATAATAGGGATATTATGTTTTTTTCAAAGTCTGGTGAAGACTATTTTTCTGAACATATACTGTGTCATGCATGCTTCTACCCATAGAATCATAGAAATATTCTAATCACGTATTATTGCATTGGTTTCCCCAATGATGGTTCTATTCTTCCTCTTTCTCAAATAGTTTTGACTCCCTCTGAGTCAAGTGACTCCCTCCGAAGGATAAACATATTCCTTTGTTGTTAACATGTCTGGAACAAGAAAACAATAAGAACCAAAACAAGAATATCTCCTAAAGGAGAATAATGAGTACATATCTAGAATCAAAACAATTTCAGGAATGTTGTCACAACTACAACATCTACTTGTAATGTAGTAAACTTTAGAAATATAGATTAGAGGAATGAAAATTACAACAATCAAACTTGGAGTCTTCACTTCCAGTATGTTGTTCCTCTGAATGTACTGATATCCCTCTGGATCCATGACTTCAGAAAAATGTTCCATCCTCCTGCAATTACCCTCATGATAATGATACAAATAATATATATACAAGTGCATACATGAGGGTGTTGATATGATTTCTCCAATGGCACCTGGTTGATCTCTGTGCTCTTGAAATTTTCATGAAGAGGGTATTCATAGTGTCACCTTTTTGTTTCACCCATAATAATCCTTCCTTTGAAGTATTTTCTTCCAGGAACTTGAAGTTGCTTGATCCATTAAGCTTATCTTCCATCATAGTTTTGTTCATCATAATTTTAGATTCTTCACAAACCCTTGTCAACTTGGGCTAGAAAACCTAACGGCTAGGCTAGGATAGCAATTTTAGGTTTTGTTGGACTTATGACTACCAAAAATAAGTCTTTGAAAAATAGGAGAACACTGGTGAGCTAAAGAGCTCCTTTAATGAGTTGCAAAAACCCTAATTATGAAATTTCTGCGAAACCCTAGAAATCCTAGGGAAATAATTTAAAAATGCTCGTAATTTCACTTTGAGAGCTTCTAGAGATGCACTGGAGGAGGTCGTACTCTTCTATGCCAAAAATAGTCTCGGCTTCCAAGTATTAAGGGTTGGATCAACAATTAAAGGAGGGTCGTACAAATTTTTCTGGAAACCCTAGGAGGGTCGTATGATTCTGCAGAAGTGAGAGGAGACTTGGTAGATGCTTGTGAAATGGGTTCTTTTAAGACCTAAGCTCTGATACCATGTTGATTTTTCAATAACCTAGGCTTAAGTGCGAATTTCATTCCATTTTATCATTTTAATTAAACCATTAATGTTGCAACAACCAAGATCACAAGAAGAAGCACCATGCACAAGAACACAAGATGTATCCTGGGAAACCCTTCTCAACAAGGGAAGAAAACCCAACCAAATCCTTTTCTATATTATTCAAGAGAAATACCTTCACCATCAAGAAAATATAGCACACAAGAGGGTGCTCAAACCCTAGAAGACTAGTGCCCAAGAGAGGTGCACACGTTTCCCAAGAAGGTGTGCTTGCTGAAATTTCCAAACTCACATGAAAGATATGATTCCTCAATGGGGAATTTACCTTTACTTATAATAGACTGAAACTATCAACATAAGTGTCTATTGGCACAACAAGGCTGAGCTTACTGGCTTATAATATATTTAATATTAACCAGATTAATTATCTTTTACATTTATTATTAATAACATTAAGGTGGGGCTGAACTTTACCCTTTACATTACAATTAGGGTTACAGGTAGGTCTGACTCTTGAACACTATAGCAAGGGATTTGATACACCCACTAGTTCTCATCTAGTAGGGGCACATCCATAGGGATTTCCATATCTTTAGCTCACTGCATTACACAAAAGAACCAAATATTCACATGTTCACCTGTGCTCATCCATAGGCATGTCCACTCTATAGATCTTCTTTCCCATTGCCTCACACAGGAGAATCATCTGGAGTTTCTCGTCAACTTTGTTTCTCATAGGAGGCTAATACATCATCTTCATTTCTGTTCACATGACGATGTACCCAGAACTTTGGTATTTCACACGTTCACCTTGTGGTCAGCCACATTCACGTCTAACTCAACAGATTTCCTTTCCCATTGGATAATCATATGGAGTTATTCTCAACTCTTTGAATAGAGGAGGTCATCTCTACATTCCATATCTATCTCCGGTAGGAACCACGTACCCTTATTAGGGGATTTATCTTAGGTTTGTAAGTTGGAGAAAGACTCACATAACTGCAATGATCCACATCTCACAGGTTTGTAAGATGGAGAATGTCTCACACAAATGAAATCATCAACACATCATTGAGGAGGCACACAACGACTTGTTTGTGTGCAAGGGATTCTCAGTTGGGAAAAGGAGGATCAAGGGCACATTGTTTCATTGGATTGAGCATCAAGGAAGGAAGGGTGCACTAGCTTGTGCACATTCTTGTTGGAACCTTATAGCAAATATCGAGAGGAGATTTCTACTTGTACATGTTCTATTTTATTGTATTCCTTGTTGTATTCCATGCTTGAGATCACACACACACACACACACATACTTTCATTCTAAACTAGTTTTCCTTGTGGGGGTTTTATCTAGGGTCGTGTTGACAAAAAATACTTGTTTCCATTTTTCTTGTATTCTTAGTGTTTAGATCAACGTTAGGATCTTGTCAATATCCTAGAGAAGTGCTATATGTTTTGAGGTTTTCATGTAACATTGGGTTACTAAAACTACTTGCAAGGGCACCTTAAAAGAGAATATATCCATCAATTGAGGGAATATTTCTTGGCATATTTGAGAAGACCTATTTCTATCCTAAAATGCACCAAAGGACATATTTTATTGATGAAACTTAGATCCCAACAAGAGGTCGAAGACATACGTGTTGGGCATCCCTCATAGTTCCTCAAAAATATACAATAAGCACCTCTTCCTTATTTGAGTAAATGGATATCCTTTGATTGATTTTACTTTGTGATATAGTGTCATTCTCAACAATTCCCAGGCCATACCTTCACTCACCTTCTCATAACTATGGTTTCTTTAAACAAAACCTTTGTTGGAACAAGTTCACATTCTCAAAGTGCTCACAGAAGATAGGATTTCCTATTATGAGTTCATTTCGAGAATGATGAATATTAATTACCTCCACCTCTTATTCTTGTGTTTTATTCCTCATAGTGAATTCCTAGTCCAACACCCTCCTTTAACCACAAAGACTACCTCTTTAAAATATTTTCTAAGTTTTTTTCAACATTGAAATCCTTAACTGCTTGTTGAGCATGACCACCACTTTTAAGATGTGTAAAATTTTACGAGATTCTATCAACAATTTCTAACAAATTCTCTTCATGTATTTTAGAATATTCTCCATATGTACCAAGGGAAATATTTTTGTGCTACACATCCATCCTAATCCAACCTACCTAGATAAATTATTGTTAAATTTTTCTTACGAAAATCAACATGACTTAATATAATATTTGTTTCATCTAATTTGGATTCTTCCTCCTTTTGGAGAGATGAACTTGAAGTGCCCATACACTATACACCCATTGCAATGAAAGTGAAAATTCATATAGGCTAGGGTTTCTCTATATTCATAATTTCCATATTTGATATACATCCCATCCAGAAAACGGTCCCCAAGGTCCACTTCCACATAAATTTTAGCTACTAGGATGTGTTCCTTTGTCACAATTTTTCATCTATATTAAAAAAGGTTATAAATCCTAAACTTATGCCTCAAAGGATTTATTTTGTCTCCAACTCAATGGGTAGGTATGGTAGTGTACCCAAAGAGAAACAAACCTTTTTTTTATTATCTTAATGGGTCAAACAAAGGCACGCACTCACTCAAGGAAAACATGAAAATATTTCAATGTCACCTATACTTGTAAATTGTAACTTAAGATTTTATGAATTGAAAAAAAAATTTGTGAAACATTTTTGAACCATATGAAAAGGAGTATACCTCATTTTTTTCGTGCACGTGTTGTTCATCCACTTTCATAGTGTGTCTTCTACACTCCAAAATCCATTAAAACACACAATAAGAACCTTTTCCTAGTATTAAATGACTTTCTCACTAATTAAAGAATTATTGATTACCAAATTCATACTTTCCTCCCTTCAATTTACACATTGTTTTTTCTTCTTGCCTCACTCAAAAATTTGGCACTCATTAGGTTTTAGGGACAACCTTGGCCCCACACCTTAATCTATTGTCCCCACTAAAAACACCAAGTAGGAAGATTGGACTTTTCCCAACCCCTTTGCTTCACACATATTTCATTCTCATTCAATAGTCCAGGAATAAAAGTCGTTATAAATGATGGAGGCTTATTTGTAAACCCAAAAAATTGGTTCCCAAAATAATAAGTATTAACTTTGTTCTACAAATCCACTCAATATCAACCCACTCTTAATCATGATTGAATCTGTGTAGATGAGGGAATCCCAGAATAATCTATGAATGAATTCCCACAAATGACTTCACCATGACCCAAAGTTGAGGTGCGAGATTAAAGATTAAACCTTCTTCACATGGTGATTAAATATTTGGATAGTACTAGACAATCCCCCCTCCCCTCCCCTCCCCTCCACCTAATGATGGGAACTTCAACATCCACCTCTCGAGGATATATTCATCACCGTATAGGACATGATAACTATTGGAGATTGCACCACCGTATCCTCACCAATATTAATGATGAAATAATATGGTGTTATAACATTATTGGTAAGAATAATATCCTTTCCAAAACCTCATACATCATGTCCCTTCATGACTTTGGTGCTTGACCCTTCTCCACCCTTCTCAACAGAATCATATGTCTTTACTAATCTTAACTACTATGTGGAATATATGAACCTAGAAAATTCACATGAGAAATATGAGGGTGAGGGTGAGGGTGGGGGGTAATATTAAAGAAAACGTATTAATGAGGGTGGGGGTGGGG
>SNQJ01S0010523.1:269591-302390 GCA_010110895.2 Picea sitchensis
CTGATCTGCTGCGCTTCCACTATCTGATGAATTCTTCTGATCATATGATCTGGTTCTCCCTCGTAGTCTTGAAAGAACTTCGCCACAGGTAAGGCGAGTTGAGTAGGGAAAATCGCCTCTGCTCCGTAGACTAGTTGAAACGACGAAGTGCCCAAAGACTTCTTCGTTGTGACACGATCGGCCCACATAGCAAATTTCAACTTTGAATCCCACGCTCTTTTGTTATCCTCTAACAATCTTTCGATGATCTTTATCAGGATTTTGTTAAAGGATTCTGCTAAACCATTTCCCTGGGGATAGTAATGGGTGGAGTGAATTAGCGAGATCCGAAACTGCTCACAGAACTTAATTAGAGGTTCATATTTGAAAGAAGTAGCATTATCGGTGACAATCCTACTGGGATAGCCAAATCGGGCTATGATATCCTCCAGGAAGCTGATAATTACTTTGTGTGATGCGCTTCTGGTGGGAACAACTTCTATCCACTTAGTGAAATAATCTGTTGCAGTCAGGATCCATCTGTGCTGACCACTTAAGGGAGGATGAATTTCTCCGATGAAGTCTAACCCCCACTGCTGAAAAGGTGCTGAAGCTACTATGGGTTTTAATGGCAGCGATTTGAGCTGTTGCTTTCCTGAGAACCTTTCGCATTTGATGCAAGCTCTAATCTCCCTGTAAACATCGGGGAATAAAGTGGGCCAGTAATACCCAACTCGGAGTATCTTGTGAGCTGTGGTCTTCCAGAAATGATGACCTCCGCAAAGGCCGCTATGAAAATCAAACGTAACCTTCTGGGACTGCTGTGGGTCTAGGCATCTCAGAAATACCCCTAGAGGGTCTTTCCAGTATAAGGCTTGATCAATGAGGCAATACTTGATGGCCTTGAGCTTTAGAGCCCTTGCTTTTGTTTTTCCCATTCCATCGGGGGGCTTCAATTCTTGCAGAAAGTACAAGATATCCTTGTACCAGGAACATGTTGCTAGGGACAAGGAACCTTGAAAATTCTTGTTGGACGACTCAGCTTGATCATTGATGAAGCTAATCCCTAAGGCTTTGTAATTAGATTCAGCCAACAACTTGGCCAAACCCTGCCCCTTTATCAACTTGGTGGGCTTAATCTCCAGATCAAATTCTAGGATCTTGGCAATCCACTTACCTCTTCTTCTGTCTATGTCAGGCTGTATAAGAATTACTTTCACAGAGGCCGAAGGAACGTATGCAGTGATTTTTGAGTGCAAGACATTGACTCTGAAAGATTTGAGAGCTTTCACTAAGGCATAGGCCTGCTTCTCCATGATCTCGTACCAGAGTTCAACATCTCTCAATGCCTTGCTGAAGTAGGCAATAGGTTTCTCTTGCCCCTGATCATTTTTCTGCAACAAGACTGCTGCTACTGTATCACAAGAAGGAAAAGAAAAAATCAGGAAATCTTTAGAATAATCAGGATTGACTAGCACAGGTGTCTCAGTCAGCGCCCTCTTTATTCAGACAAAAGATTCCCTGGGTTCAATAGTCCATTTTACTTCATTTCCCTTCCTGAGCATGGCTGTGATGTGTTTCGCCAACTCAGAAAAATTAGAGACAAATCTCCTCAGAAAATTTATCTTCCCCAAAAAGGCCCGAACTTCCTTCTTAGACCTGGGAAGTGACAGGTTCTGAAGTGCTTCTACCCTGCTAGGGTCAATCCTTACTCCCTCTGCTGACACTATATGGCCTAATAGCTTCCCTTCTTTCATAGAGAACAAAGATTTATTGGGGTTTAAATATAGGCCAAACCTCCGACACTTCAGGAAAACCTTCTTCAAGTGGCAGTAGTGCTCCTTATCTGTCCTGGAGAAGACCGTGATGTCACCTAGATATATTACCACAAACTGGTCCTTCTCTCTGATGAAGGCTATGTCCATGTCTCGTTGAAATGTTCCTCCTGCATTCATCAGTCCGAAAGGCATTTTAGCGTACATGAATGTGCCCCAAGGAGTGGTGAAGGCTGTTTTTTCCCTGTCCTCAGGCATTACTGATATCTGATTGTAACCAGAGAAGCCATCAATCATGGATATTCTAGATGCACCAGTGACCTTCTGCAATATGTGTTCCATGTTGGGCAGGGGATAATTATCTTTCCTTGAGCTTCTGTTCAGGTTCCTGAAATCAACACAGAGTCTGATTTCTCCACTTTTCTTCCTTATTGGGACCAAATTAGCTATCCACTCGGAATACCTCAAGGGGACAATGATTTGGGCATCTAACAATTTCTTGACTTCTTTCTCCATGACAGGTAGCAACATGGGATTTATCTGTCTCAGCTTCTGCTTGAATGGTTTAGCCTCTTCTTTTAGTGGGATCTTGTGTTCAATGACAGATGTGTCATACGTCTTAAGGTCTTCGTAGGTCCATGCAAACACATCAACAAACTCTCTCAGCAACTCGGTATATTCAATCCTCTGCTCCTTGGTCAAACTCCTTGATAGCTTGACAAACTTAGGCTCTTCTGGTGTGCCAATATTGCACTCGGCTGTGTCAGCATTATCACCCGAAACTCTTCCCTTTATTGCCACATCATTCCCATTGAACAATCTTTCTAATGGGACTAGTCCCCTTGGAATGTGATTGCTAGGCAACCGAATAATATCATGCTTTGCTATTTTACTCAGCAACTTACCCCCATTAAACCCTTCCTTAGAGACGAAATCTTGATCGATATGCAGCTCTGAAAACTCTTCGATAGTCTCCAATAATTTCTTGATCTCAATATCATCCTCAAACACCTTCCAATGCTTGACATTGTCAGGTATGGAGGGCCTGTATTTTACTTCTACATCATACCTCAGTTTGGGTGGCAAGGGTACCTTGAAAATGCTTGCTGATGTAGCCAGGGAATCTGCCACTGTGTTTTCTTCTCTTGGGATGAAAGAAATGTTAAATGCTGAGAAGAAACTGTCAATTAGGTCCCATACCTCATTTCTGTAACTCCTGAGTCGAGGATGCTTGGCCTGATAAATGTTTCTGATCTGCTGGACTACCAACTCGGCATCTCCGAACATTGCTACCTCCTGAATTCCCATTTCCCTTGCGGCTCTTAATCCTAGGATAAGAGCTTCATACTCTGCCAATTTGTTTGTAGCTTCGAATTCTAATTTGTATGACAGAGATGTGGTCTCCTGAGTAGGTGACATAAAAACCACTCCAGCTCTCGCGCCTTCTCGGGAACAGGCTCCATCAAAAAACATTTTCCAGATTGGGGTGATGGAGGGAGGAACTTCAGGGGAAACAGTGGGTTTCTTTCTGAGTTTTAGAGGAGGCTCGGGGGCATGGGTGAGCTGCACTAAACTGGAGCCTAAATCAGTGTCCAAGGCAAAGATGGGATGATTGGTAGGGTTGGCTTCATCACTGATTATGTAGGCCAGTTGGGCTTCCCTGTATAGTCTTCTATGCTCCCCTTCAAACACTGGGATGGTAGCATACGTGAGGTCCATCTTTAATGTTCCTCCAAGTCTTTTAATCCAATACCTTGACAACAACATGTCGAACTTGGGAGGAACATCAGCTACCACAATGTCCATGACCACACTCTTCATGGGTAGTTGAAATAGAGAAACCACCAGGTCCTTGATGACTCCCAGAAATTGCACCCTCCTTGAGTCAAAAGAGTATAAATCATGATAGGCCCTGGTCACTTCTAATCCCAGCTCTTCCATTACTATTTTGGACATAAGGTTATGGGAAGCCCTTGAGTCCATGAGGCAGTTATGCAACACTTTATCATGTATATTCAGGGAAGTGTAGAAGGGAGGGGATGAATCATCTCTACCCTCTACCATGGGCCCTAAGACGACTGCAGTAGTTTCAACTTGAAGGTTTATTGAGTCAGCGGGGACCTTTTGAAGTATTCATTTTTAACTAGCTTAGAGAGAGGTACATGAATCCTAATATTTTGAATCTCATGCTCAAAATTGAAGGAGGGGGTAGGTTTAGGAGCTTCTCTTACCTCAGTGACAGGCTCTTTGGCTGCTGGCGAAGCACTCTGAGTATTCTTTTCTTTAGTAGTGGCTATTGTAGGTTTGATAGGCCTATCTGCTATGAGGGGCTGGTCTGGGTTGTCAAAGTCTCCTTCTTTCCTCCTTGACCTGAGATTATATCTGTTAGAAGTATGACCGGCCCTTTCTTCCTTTCCTAACTCATGGATCTGAATGTTCATCATGGATTTTTCATATGCAGACTGAGTCAAGTGGGGAAAAGGGGGAGTCTCTTCAATACAGTGAATTTCCGGGCCAAAATCATCTATCTCCTCTCTTTCCTCATGATCAACTAGGTTGTTTTGGAGGGGGGTTTGAACCCTTTGATCATCTCTATTTTTTCCCCTTTGTTCCCTCGGGAAAACCTGAGGCATATTGTTAGCAGGTCGTCTGAAACCTCTATTATCAGTGTTCTGGGGATTTCTGTACATGGGCTTCCCCTCTAATTCCCACCTTTCTATCTGGGCAGCAAGCGATTTTATTGCTCTAGGTGTCTCATCTGTCTGATGGGGCAGGGGAGAGGAACTGGATGAGGGAGCTTCAGGCCTGCTCTTTGACATATTTCTATCACCGACGTTCCTGAGTCGGTTGACGGCCAATATGTTGGATTCTACTTCCACGACTGCGTCTTGCATGTGTGCCAGCATAGCAGCTCTCCTCTCCCTTAGCAGTAGGCAGAAATCAGGATCGAAGGCGCTGGAGTAAGTGATCTTTGCAGAGGCTTCGGAGGGTTTCATCTCAGCAGGAATTTTGTTGTACATTTTATTAAATCTCTTGGAGAAGTCAGAAACAGACTCTCCTTCCTTTCTCTTTAATGACCCAAACTCTGTCATGTAATACATGAAGTCTTTTTTATCTCCCCACTGTCTCAAAAAGGCATTATCTAAAGCTCTGATCCCATCAATATATCCAGGAGGCAGGGCCCTGAACCAGTTTCTAGCCTCTCCTTGGAGACTATGGACAAAAATTCTCATCCATACGTCTGTGTGCATGATGACATTATCATCCGCGAAAGTGTAAAAGGCTGCTAGGTTCTCTTCAACAGTTATATCCCCCTCACCTGTAAACTTGGGCAGTTGCTTTAGGTATCCTTCTACTGGGAGGTTATTGAGAGGCTGTGGTAGGACGAGGGGAGCGTATCTAGCGGCTATGATGACCTCTATTTTGGTCATAGGGGGATTTTCTCCGGCCATAGGAATATTAGGTAGAGGAGAACTTGGAGGAGAAGGAGTTCGCGAAGGGGCTACTGGGAATGAACCTCGGAGTGGGTTGGGAAACAAGAGGGGATTCAAGGAGAATGCTAATGAGCTCAAGTCAGTAGGTACTCCTCCTTGTGCAGGAGTGGGGAAATCTTCTGTGGTCGTGGGTCTACGCCAAGGTACAACTTCAGAGGAGAGGGGAGTGACAAGGATTTCTCCCTCCAATCCCAGACTAGGAGGGGAAAACTCAGCAGGAACACTCCCAAAATTCAGGAAACGGGAAACTTGTGAGGGAGGTCTATCAAGAAACTGAGGGGGAGAAAATGGAGTTCATGCAGAAGGAGATGGCGGATTACCTATTTCAGCAGTGGAAGCTTCTTCTTCAGGGGCCTTTCCTTTTCTGAGAACCACCTCTGGATTTGTTTCAGGTGTAGCTAGGGGAAGCTGTGGATGAGACCACGTGTGTCTGCCTCTGAAAGCCATAATTGATAGAGCAAGTTCTCCCCAGTGGAGTCGTCACAATGGAGTTTCCAAGTGCACAACAACAATCTCAATAGTTCTGATATATGATGCGCCTTTAGAATCAACTAATCGTTGTCGTTCAATCCTGGGGAAAATATTCAACTTCATCCTCGGCAACGACGCCATAAATGTTAGCGTCGGAAGTCACTCCTGGATTGCTTGCAGGAGCAGAGCCCGACACCCATCAGTGTAATGTCACGATTTGTTTATAAAGGGGTGATCAAATGGAGATAAAGACTCGAGGAGATATTACTCTAACTTAGGGACTGGGTCTGGTACGTAAATAACAAAAGAGGTCTCGACCTAACTTCAGCCAGTGGGTTGATTAAAAGATGAACAGGTGGAAGAATTAGTAAGAAAGGTGAACAAACAACTTTGGGCAACAGGCTTTCGGCAGTTTGCGGAAGAATGACTCTGAATGCAAGATCCGCTTGGTTCAGGGTCTCACGGAACTGAAAGGGGACTTGACTGGATCCTCCAATTCCAAGTCACTCAACGCTGGGAAAATCACAAGAACTGATTAGAGACAATGCAACTATTGCAGTGATCCATTACAACATCATTCTATAATAGCCACAGCTCGACTGGATCCTCCAATTCCGAGCTGCTCTAACACAGTGTAAACAAAGACATGAAAGAAACTGGCATTCATAAGGCAAGAAGTCTCAAAAGTTCATACATAACCAGAGAAACAATGCTTCATTAAAACTTTACAACTAGGAGCTCTTATCAACCATCGATCCCTTACAAAATACAAAGACTGAGTTTATATACTCAGAGAAAATCGCCTAATAGAGGCGTGCCTAGTCGCCCAAGCCTTGGTGTCTCTTCAGTCAAACTCGTACTGATATCTTTCTTTAAGTGCCATCTTAACTACGTATGGCTCTTGTAAGGAGAGTAGCTGAGCTAATAAGTGTTCAGATAGCGTGTGCAAACTTCTTTGTCGAGCTGAAGACTTCAGCATGGCTCCCTTGAAGAACTGGGTACACAGGACCCTCTCGAGCAGACCGCTTGCTAGACCTTCCATACCCCTTACTTAATGATTGAAAGGAGGCTTCAACCGCTTGCTTGATTTTCATTAACTGCTTCCTCAGAGAGTGGCCGAGATGATACGCTCAGTAGCTTTGGCACTTCGCATCTCGCGGATGGGGAGGAGCTAGTCCTTACTCTTTAAAGTCGAGATGCACGAAGAGGCGATAGGGATTAATCGTGCACCATGTGTTCGTGCGAGATAGACGGCTGAGATCACCTTTGGCAATACTGTGGGCCCGAGTCCTGAATGTTTTCGACGCTTCGCGTCTCGCGGTTGGGAGGAGGTTGGTCCCTGATATTCAAAGTTGCGAGGGGCGAGGAGGTGATGGAGCCCAATCGTGCACCACACGTCCCTCTTTGATGGATGGATGAAAATGCTTCGTGGCGTCACGGGCCCTAGCTTCTCGCTTTCGATGCTTGCGAATATGAAAGGGCTAACCTTTGCTGATTAAAATCGCGATGAGCAATATGCCGAGACGGCTCAATCTGGTGCCACGCGTCCCTCAAATCTGACAGTTCTAAACTCATCTGATGCTGTAGTGAGCCCCAGGTCCTGAATGCTCTCTCTACTTCACGTATCGAGATATGATGGAGCTGTTTTTTTCACGTTGGAGTTATGATGAGTGAGGTGTCGAGATGGCTCTACTTGCTGCCAGGTGTCCCCCTCTGGATGGACGACTGAAAACACTTCGGCGATACTGTGGGTCTGAGTCCTGAACGCTTTCAGTGCTTCGCATCTCGTGGTGTGAGGAGGCTGGTCCTCGTTCTTCAAAGTCACGAAGGGCGAGGAGGCGATGGAGCCCGATCGTGTGCCACGTACTCCTCTGGGATGGACGACTGAGATATTTTGGTGATATATAAGCGCTATCCATTGGGATAATCCTGGCGCAATTCTTCTAACCGCGATTACCCGCCGATCGTTGATCTGCTCTATACATGGATCCTGGCCGTTGACGACACACTTTGCCCGCTCGCTTGATTGGAAGTCGGATAAAACAAGATTTTTCCATGCTACGCTCAGGTGCTTATTGTGTAACTTGCAGACCCGAATGCTCTCGAGCCCAAGACAAGAATTATCGCTAACAATGTGTATGTTAGAGAAAAGGGCCATTGAAAGGGGACCTTGCAACATCAAGGATTTGGTTGTATTCTCCACTTTCTATTTAATATGATACAACAATATGTTTCTTTCCCATAAAAATAGTCTTGTTTTATTTTATGATTCCTTGATCACATACATAGGTTCTTGTTGAGTATATTGTGTTGCTTTAACTTTGGTTGGCTTGTGTTCCCTTGCAGGTGCAATTTCACAGGATCATTGGAATAGAGCTAGGATGGAAATGGAAAGAGGAAACAACATTTAAAAGATATGTTGTCTATCTCTTGTTAACTAGTAAACTCAATAATTAGAGCCTAGGGAAAGTCTTATATCTTGGTTTGTTTTGTTCTAGTTTCCAGTGGGATCTAGGGAGATCTATTTATGTCTACATTTATCAATTAATCCAATAAACAAATTGGTGACCATAATGGGGATACAAATTCGTTTTGGTTTTTGCTTCTTATTTTCTTTTAGCCTACCTTCTTTTGGTTAAATTCATTCTCTGAGTATGTGGGTGATCCATCTGGACTCACTGGGTCTGAAAGTTTAGTTAGATTTTTTGTCTTTCTTCCATTTTTTCCTTAGTTACAAAGATCATCACACTGTACTATATAGATAGCCTATGAAGACCCTCTGACATTGCATCCTGATTGTGAAAACCAGTGCGACGACGTCTCACTATGCTCTATTGGCAGCTTGCGACGACCTTAGCTCGTCGCACTGTACCCCACTGTCAACCTGCGATGATTCCTGTAGGAATTATTGGAGTGATCCAATTTGATTTTTTTCACCCAATTTTTCCTCACTTTCCTGGGATCAACTTTTGATACCAGTGTTTGATTGATTTATGAGTTTAAAACTTACATTTGATTGGTTTTCAGGAATTGAAAGTTTGTCTTTGTAATTTTGCAAGTTTTTGTTTTTGATCTTTGTCACAAGGATATAATATCTGGATATTGTCCCGAGTGCTTGATTTACAAAGGGTCTTTGATTTGTTTGAAGTTTTGGATTGATTTTTCTTTCCAGATTGTTTGTTGATTGAGAGATATTTTTTGCATTTGACAAAAGGTTTTCTAATCATTTTCATTTTTGTCTATATTATGAGTTTTGATTTGGGAATTGTGGTGAGAATGTCTTCATTTTCTTGGATTACGCTTTATTTTCTTGATTACATATCTGATTTGATTTGGGAAAGGAAGAACTGAAGTCATTTATTTGTTTTAGTAATATTTCATAAGGAAATTATTGCATTCAAAATATTGGTTAAGAGAGAATTTGGAAAAAGATGTAGTTCATGATTGTTTGGGATTTTGTTCATTCAAGAATTGAGAAATTGTATTTTGTAGCCTTTGTACTTCAAAAGAAATATCTTCTCCCTACTGTAATTAAAGTTCATTGAATTCAAAGATTGCATATTAATCTCTTCTTGCATTTTATTGGGTCAAGGTCACAACATCATCAGTTTCATTTCCATCTCCCTTTTGAGTTAACAACAACCTTTAAAATACAATGCAATTTTAAAATTTATTAGCAACTTTTATTTTCTAGGAATTCTCTTCACCAACATTAGCTAGGATGGCACTTTGGAATAGGTTGTAAGGCACACTCTCCAAAGCATAAAAACACACGATAGTATCTTGTGATAGGGAGAGTTCAAATCCAATTGCTACATTTTGTCTTGGGAAGCCCTTCTTACACAAGGGTCAATGTTGAGGTCACATTAGGACTGTCAGAGTTACTCACTTTTCTTTGTTGGTCTTAGTGTAGAGATTTCGTGTATTATTGGGGGTCACTTGAGAGTATAGCCACGATTATGTGTGGGATCTTCTTGAGTTGATTTCAGACTAGATACCTTGTCTTTGTGCATGGATTAGGCTGTCGACTATTTCCCCAGGCATCATTGTTGTAGATGGTAACCTTAGTATCCTATATCTTTAGGGTCTTTACATGAGGTGATTGTGGAGGGGAAATTTTCCACGGTACCTAGAATCGATGTTGGCCAAACTCACTCGGGCTCCTTGGAGGGTATACCCACGATTATGTTTGGGATATTGCACCAGGGTGTAAGTCATTTAAGAAGGTCGTCAACGTAACTTTTCCACCCGCTTTATTCCAACCCCTTCTTGTCTTGATTTTGTGATGTTGGATTTAATCACCAACTGGTGACTTCAAAATAAGAAGGTTTGTTTGCTTGGTTTGGTTTCTAGATTTTATTAGTGAGTGTTGTTGTTTCTCTAGTTGGCCATAGATTTGTTTCGTTCTTTATTTGGTTTAGCCAACATCGGCCTTTGTCGTTCACGTAGGATGCAAGGGATACCCCCAAAAGATTTGGGAGGTTACCTCCCTTTGTTTCCTAACTCACCAGAGGGATCTCCTGAGGGAGAATTCAATAACAAAGTAGCTTTTGAGGTTGGAAGTTCACACTCTTTAGAGGGATTTATAATTGTTTCGAATTCCTTAGAGGCATTCCGACTTCCCCCAAATCCGTTATTGAGTATTAGACAAGATCCACATTTTCTTTGGATGAACTCACTGAGAGAAATTGTTGTTGTTAAGAATATTGAAGTACCTACTAGACCTAACGCATGATCTGGAGTAGATAGTAGACGATCCACTTTTTCAAAGTGAATCATTTAGAACCCCGACTCACACTGTTGGAATTGTTAATGCTACCTATGCCCCTTCTTCAATGCATGATATTTTTGGTGCACTAGGAACAAGTTCTAATCAACCTATGTCATCACAAATGCCTAAGACATCTATTACCTATACAGTACCATTAGATCATTTTAATAGCACGACTAGTAATGTTACCATAGTTTCAGACCAATTGTTGGTTGGTTCTCACTCAATTCTTCCTCTCCAGATGGCCCATTCTACTATGGTCCCATAAGATACAAATGTTTCTACCGGAAATGTGGTTATCACTCAAGATCTTATTGGAACACCACTTCCACTTAGACCAAATCCGTCACTTCCCTTAGGGTATAACGCTTTGAATACTTCCATTGCTATTTCTACCTAGAATTCATCCGGAGGGTCTAGAATTTTTGTTCCTCCTAGGTATAATGTTGCTAGTCATTTTGTTCCTACACCTACCCAAGTTCTCTCTGGGGGGTCTTGCATTCCTCCTCCACCTTTGTTTGGAGGATCTAATCGTCCTAGCCCTAGTGGCTCCAATCTAGTTGGAGGCACCAGTCATTTTGTCACTTTTGGTTTTCAGATTCCTATTGGAGGTCAACTTCAAGTTTTGGGGAAACCTCAATTTGGGGTGCAAAATCAGATTGGGGGACAACCTCATCTTTGGGGGCAACCTCAAGTTTGAGGCCATAACCTAGTTTATGGACAAAATATACCTATGTTACAATCTCAACCTTGGAATATTTCCAAGGGAATCAACAACCGTCTGGGGGGAAACATCCTCAAGTTAATTCTTTTGTACCCCCGGCCCTAATCTTGGTCAACCGTATCTAGGCTCTTTGAATCGTACCTGGGGTCAAACATTTCAGTCTAATGTTCCTTTCCAAGGGAACATACCTAATCTTAATCAAAAACCTCCACAACTGAATTTTTCAGGATTGTATAACTATCTACATACTACTTATGGTCCTACTGGTATACCTATGGGACTTCCTCCTCAAAACTACCAGTTTCCTCAAGTGAACAGACAATTGCCTTTCCTAGCCACTTTGGATTTACCAGATTTATCTAGGATTTTGAATGATCCTATTTTTCATTCTCCTTATTGGCCCACCATACCAGAAAAATTACCATCTGACATTCCTAAGTTTGATGGTCAATCATGAGAAGACCCAAATAATCACATCATGACTTTCCATATTTGGTGTTCGTCCAACTTGTTGATGGATGAATCTATAAGATTACGACTTTTCCAACGAACTCTCATGGGTTCGAAAACCAATTGGTACATTGAGCTACTGCGAGGATTATTTAATGACTTCAATACCCTAGCCATAGCCTTCTTAACACATTACCAGTTGTCAATTCAATATGAGACATGAACCGAAATTTTGAGTTCTTTTAAACAATCCTCTTCCACTCATATTTATGATCATATCCATGAATGGAGGAGGAGGATACGCTTAATCAAAGTTCCCCTTCCTGTTCAAATATTGGCTGAGTGGTTTACCAAATAAATCATTGGGCCCATATCCCATGATGTGTCCATGGGTGGTGTTGTCATTGAAGAGCAGGCGATTATTCGTGCTCAGTATCTAGTTCTTATTTATTCACAAACAAGCACACATTACGACTTGATCCCTGACCTTCCTCATCCTTCCACAAATCCTACCCCAACACCTCTTGTAGATTCTCATGTTGTTGATGGTGTGATTGGCACCTTTCATGCTAAGACTTACTCTACACATGTCAGTCATACCAATCCCAAGTCTACCACTTCTAATGTACAAAATACTCCTACTCCTACTCCTTCTGTTGGTAAAACTTTTGAAGTCAATTCGGTTCAGTCTACACCTACTGGTAAAAATAAAAATAAAAAGAAAGGGAAGGGTAAGAATAAGGAGGAAAAAAATACTAATCAACAATCTGAGAAGCCCAAAACGCAGCCTGCTGATGAGAAAGATAAACGTAAACCTCGTTATCCTTGTATTATTTTTGGTGACGAGCATTATACAAAAGAGTGTCCTCGATGCACTAAGGTTACTAAGTTCCTGCAAGGGACCGAGAATCCTTCTACGCCTATTGTCTTGTCACAATCATTTCCTTCTCAGCAGGAGGCCCAATTGGTCATTCATGACCAACCTTCTCTTTCTATCTCATATTATGTCCTTATGTGTACTAGTGACTCCAAGAAGAATGAAGGTGCACTTGCAACTCGAGCCAAAGATTATTCTCCATTGAAAGAGAAAGTTGATGATTTACCCCCTCTGTTGGTTCAACCTCCTCCCCCAACTTCACCTCCAAATAGTCCTCTTCATATCGAACGATCAGACCTATATACAGTTCTTCGTCCTCCTCCCAAGGGCGTTGTTCGAAAGTATTCATTTAATCCTCACGCACGTGCTGCCCAAAACTACAGTATTGTAGAAGACCTTGCACAAGCACCCTATGCGATGTCGGCCCTCAAAGTCCTTCTAAGTTGTCCTACTCAACATAAGGCATTGTTAAAGGCTATTGGTGGAATTGATCCTACTGATACCAATTTGATAATATTTGACTTGGAAGATCATATTTCAAGGCTTCCTCCTCAATTAACATTCCGGATCCAAGTTGTTGTTGAAAACAAGAATATCCGTCGAATTGTTATTAATGAAGGAGCCTTGACTTGCATCATGTCTGTTACTTGTTGGAAATATATTATCTCTCCTGCCCTTACCGAGTCACACAATACTCTTAAGGCCTTCAATGGTATAGGGTTTAAACCTTACGGTGCTCTTCCTTTGTTTTCTATTACCTTAGAAGGTAAATCGGTCAATGTTGAGGTTGAGGTATTTGATGCACCTCTTGATTATAACCTTCTACTTGGCCATAGATGGGTTGATTCCATGCACATAGTTGTGTCTACCCTTTTTCATGTGTTGTGTTTCCCACATCAAGGAAAGGTCATTACTGTTGACCAACTGGCCTTATTTAATTCTGATTCATGTTCTAACAATGTACCTTATATCTCGAAAACACCTCCCGGTTATGAGAATCTTGGCGTGGGTCTTTTAAAATATTCAACCTTGATGGGTGAATTTCCTATTCCACCACTTGATATTCCTCCTCCTTTTGTTGCTTCGATTAACATGATCTCAACCTCTGTTCATGGAACCCCTGAGTCTTATGATCTGTAAATGGTACCTAAATCTGGTGATTATCTTCGTTACGACAACATGATGCCTTTAAGTCTAGTTGAATCAACTTATCAAGATATTCAATTGACAACTCCTTCTCCTCCTCTCTGTGATACATCTCCTGATCCATTTCATGCGATCTTTCCTACTGATGAGATGATCATTTCATTCATGTATATGGAAGATACTCCATGGGATGATAGACATCATCGTTCCATCCTCTTCCTAGAACGTGATACCATAGAGAGTTACCAATGGATTTCAACTTCATTGACTGTTGTTGTTATTTATTTTGTTCCTGAGTCAACACAAGATGTTTTGTATGAAGGGAACTTGAGAAATATCTCACCTACCGTTCCTCTTGACATATCTATTAAACCCAGAGTCATGGAAAATTTTCATGTCCGTGTCTCATGTTCTATTAATGAGGTTCACACTTATAAATCCCCTTTTCAAGAATTCTGACATTTTTGCCTAGATTTATGAAGAAATGACAGGTATTGATCATGATATTGTTGTGCATGATATTAATACTTATCTGGATGTTAAACCCGTTCGGTAGAGACTTTGCCCAATACTTCCACTTAAAGCTGCTTCTATCAAGCTTGAATTTGAAAAACTTCTTAAAGTTGTCTTTGTCTATCCCGTGGCTTTGACTGGTTGGGTATCTAATGTTGTTATGGTAAACAAGAAACAAGGAACGATCTGTGTTTCTGTAGATTATAGGGATATAAATAAATCTTGTCATAAGGACAATTATCCAACCCCTTTCATTGACCAGATCATTGACGACTGTGCCGGGAGTGAAATATTCTCCTTTATGGACGGTTTCTCCAGCTATAATCAAATCAATATTTTACCAGGGGATCAACATAAGACTACTTTATTTTCCCTTGGGGAACCTTCACCTATCGGGAATTACCTTTTGGTCTAAAAAATGCTAGTGCAACTTTTCCGCGTGCTATGTATTACGCTTTTCATGATCTTAAGCACATCGTACAACCCTATATAGACGATCTACCAGTGCATTCCATGTGTCATCAAGATCACCCAACACATTTACGGGCCATTTTCCTATGCTGTCATTATTATCGCATACGTTTGAATCCACAAAAATGTGTTTTTTGTGTGTAATTTAGTCGACTTCTTGGTTTTATTGTGTCTATACATGGGATCCGAGTAGACCCCTTGAAGGTTGAGGCTATTCTTAATCTACCTCCTCCTTCCACGTTATGCCGACTCCAAAGTTTGCAAAGGAAGGCAAACATTTTACGTCGATTCATCCCCAATTACATTGAATTAATGAAAGGATTCACTCAAATCCTTAAGAAAGGTTATGATTTTGTATGGGACGATACTGCAGACAAAGATTTTGAGGCTTTGAAACTCGCCTTAACCCATACACCACTGTTGTTTCCCCCTGACTATAGTCGAGATTATTTCATGTACTTAGCTGCTTCGAACTCTACCATTGCTATGGTATTAGTCCAAGTGAATGATTCACACAATGAACATGTGATATACTATTTGAGTCGGAGTCTCATGACTACTGAAACCAAATATTTACATGTGGAGAAACTGGCCCTGGCAACTGTTCAAGTTGTTCAATGTTTTCGTCACTGCATCTTATTACGCAGAACCACAGTCATTTCCGATTGCAACCCCATGCAACATATCCTTACTCGACAATTGCTGGGGGGAAAATACTCTAAATGGATAGTCATTCTCCAGGAGTTTGACTTGGAGTTTGAACGCGCCAAGTCAAAGAAGTCTCTAGTTTTTTTCGAATTGATATGTGGCCTTTGCTCTACTGAGACAAAAAATGTGGTAGAGGATTCCTTACTTGAAGAATCCCTCTTTCTGATCTGTTCTGATGACATATGGTACGATGATATTATTATCTATCTCCAGACCCAAACTTTTTGGCCTGATCTTTCTAGTACCGATCATCATCATATACGGTATCAAGCTCGTTAATACATCATCCTTGGTGATACCCTTTACCTCCATGGTATTGATTCCATATTTCGACAATGTCTCACCTACGATGAAGCTGAGAAAGATTTGAATGACTGTCACTCTAGAGCATGTGGCGGTCATATGTTTGGGTATGCCACTGCCCAAAATATCTTACGAGATGGCTATTTTTGGCCTTCATTGTTTAAGTATTTCATTATTGTTGTCCAGAAATGCCATTCTTGTCAAACCTACAACAATAAGATTTGATCTCACCCTACTTCTCTTCACCCTATAGTTTTCATTGGTCCATTCGCCAAATGGGGCATTGACTTCATGACATGTAACCCTCACTCGATTGGGGGGCATGGATACATTATTGTAGTTGTGGATTATTTCACTGAATGGTTCGAGGCGATGCCTACATTTGATAATACCGGGAAAAATGCAGGATTATTCATATTCAATCATATCATTACTAGATTTGGTGTCCTTCAAGCCATTGTTACTGATCATGGTAGTCATTTTTGTAGTTTCATGATGTCCCAAATTACTAAGAAGTTGGGTATCCTCCATGAAAACTCAACCCCCTATTATTCTGAGGCCAGTGGTCAGGTTGAAGCAATTAACAAATTTCTCATTACTATGCTTTGATGGATGGTAGAAATTCATAAGTCACATTGGTACATGATGTTGTTCTCAGCATTATGGGCCTATTGGACATCTGTTAAGTCTGCCATGGGATTCATACCTTTCCACTTAGTATATGGTATCGAAGAAATTTTGCCGATTGAATGTGAGATTCCATCTTTGAAACTAGTCGTCGAACTTCTCCCTAACACCTCTGCTGAAGAGGAGCGTCTTTTGTATTTGATGCAATTAGAAAAAAACATGTCATGATGCTGCCTTAGTTATTGAAACTCAGAAAAAATGTGTTAAATCCCAATATGAAAAGCATGTCAAACCACATGTTTTTTCTGAAGGATATCTAGTTCTTCTTTATGAGCAATATCATGATTTGTTAGGGGTTGGTAAATTCGAGCCCATGTAGCGGGGTCCTTATATTGTGAAATGAGTGTTGGAGAAAGGAGCTTATGAGTTGGTAGATTATGATGGAGTCCCTTTGAGTGAACCCATAAATGGGATTTATTTGAATAAGTACTATGCTTAAATCATTTTTGCATGAGTGTTGTGTAGTTTTAATGTATTATACTCTTGTGTGATTTTTTGTTGTTTGGTTCCTCTTTTCGACTGCTTACCTTGCATTGTGCTTGGTTTCCAGATGTCGATGTATTCACTACCCTTCATTGGCTTCATTGATGGCACTAGTTGCAATACTCAAAATTTAGCGTATGTTGCTTGGGCAGTCTATGCACCTATGGATGAATTGATTAGTCTACATGATGTTTTTCTTGGGCGTGCAACTGACAATATCGCAAAATACAGTGCATTTATTGAGTTATTGACCCACATTGTTTCACTTGGAATCCGTCATCTTGTGGTACGACTTGATTAACAGTTAGTGGTACTATAATTGAGTAATGCTTATTCTATCTGAAGTCCTACATTCTTAAGGGTATATTTACAAATCCGCCTCTTGGAATGTCATTTTGATTACGTCGAATATCAACACATTCCTAGATGTCTAAATACATTAACATATTCATTGGCTAATTATGTGTTAGACAAACATTTGAGACATTTTTAAAATCCAATCACACTTTGTACATAAAACAAGTAAGTCGGTAGGAGCCTTGTATCGGTAATGATAAAAGTTTACAAAAGGTGTTTTTGTCCGAAGACCAAAATATAAAAAATGTGAAGCACATGGCTTCATATACAATAGAGCATCAAGGATGTTTCTTTCTATAACAAGTGACTTCCCTTGCTACTCTACGAAGAATTCGACTGATGGATGCAGACACGTCCACTGTGTGGCATTGATAATGCCTAGGAATCTCATCTATTGTGGCATTAGGGACATTCATTGTGAGTCCCTCCAGATTTTGTTCTATGGCCTCTATATCAGCAACAACTACTCCTGCTACGGTACCTCTCTCCTCTTGCATATGGATAGGGGATGAACCTAGAGGATGATAAGGTCCCACATCTACATCATCGAAGAGAGCTCTATTAGTCATCGGATAAACAACATAAAAAACATTTTATATCATTAAAAATAACAAAAAAATTATATAAACAAAATTTCCTTCTTACCTATGTACCCCCATTGGGAACCTTCGGGAAGAGCTAGGTCTGGATATCCATGAAAATCTAACCTGGCATAGGCATAATCATCGACCATGAGCATTTGATTCCTCAACCACTCGAAGAAGACATCATTATACCTGACGATGTGACCGCCTCCATGTTGGGCCATGACGTCTTCCCACCTCTTCATCCTCAGATCCTATGGGGTAGGTATACCCCACTCTACCTACAAGCCTAAAACTGGGACCCTCTTTAGGAAGAAGGATACCAAAATAGACTCATATCTGAATTGTTTCAACTCACCACTTCTGCACTTGGTTAGTTGTTTCTTCATACTTTTAAGGACCCGTTCACACCAATTGAAGACTCGGGGTTCCATGCACTCCAATTCATACTGAAAATGGCTCTGCAGAGCCACGTTGGGAGCTGCACTCCCTACCATGCACGTGATAGTATAGAGGATAGTCCATAGAGGCAAGTCTCGGACATCCCTGATATCGACCTTCCCGCTATGTTTCTGGTTACCTGACACACAATGTCGATCGATATAGTGGTTCATAGACTCACCGCCACCCTTGCTACCTATAAGTGTCACCCGTGAACCATGGCAAGAAAATATTGTTAGGAAGTATATATCCTTGATATCTATGGTGAGTATGTGGGCACCCACATGAAAATATTGCTTGTTCAAATCCCACATGTGAACTAAGTACTCAAGTAGTCTCAGCTAGGCCCTCGTGCCCTGAATCTTGAAGAATTTCAACAACCCACACTGCCGGAAGGCCATAACCATTAATTGTTCATTCTTGACGAAGTAATCTTCTTCTTCGTGCTCCCATTCATGTCATTCCAACATTTTGACTGTGGAAGACTTGCCAAGGAACCATAAAAAGAGATTAGAATCATAATTTTCTTTCCTAGAGTTTTTTTTTGTTAGATTCATCTTTTAAAAATTATGGGTTGTGGTCGTTGTAGGCCTGTGCATTTGCACAGTGCAACATCATCGTACCCTAGATTTAGGGTCGACTATGACGATCCTAGATCGTCGTAGTTCCTGATATAGGGCACCTACGATGAACTCAACGCATGGGTAACCTCAAAAAATCAACCCAAAAGCACATTTTTAACCAATGAAAATCAAATTTTAATCCATGAAAAGATGAAGGAGATAGAGATTATCTTTTCTGCAGAGACAATTCGTGAAATGATCAGCCGTGCACTCCACAATACGTAGTTGAAAATCAAGGTAAAAAAGGGTTTGGAGCAATGCTTGGGTGAAGTTACAAATGAAATAGTGAAATGTGATTTTTCGACCTATTTTATTGATTTTTATTACTTTTCATTAGTATATTATATTATTTTTTATGCTTCATCCAAGCCTTAAAGTCCTAACAACTTTACAAGTGGTTGATTTTTGTAGATGGAAAAGTCTAGAGGTGAAACATTGGAACAAGGGTCCGATTTTTTTGGTTTGTTTTTATATATTTGTCGCATGTACAAATCCTTTTAGGGTTTTTAAGGAAAAACTCCGAGCAAAGTCTTAATTCTTTCTCACTCTCATGAAACCACAAGAATGTAATCGAGTAGTCTTTTGTCATTTTTTCGAGCTCATAATGGTGACATGAAAAACAAAACCTATGGAGTATCCTTTAAGCTCTTTTCACGCTCCTTAAAAATTAAAATATTGTCGAGCGACCTTGTTCTTTTCATGCTTGTAAAAGTATTTGAAGAAAACATATGATGAGCAGTAGGTTATCACTTTTTCGGTCTCGTCAGATTAATTTACAAAAAAGGACCTGATGGAGTTCTCTTTAAGTGTTTTTCAGACTCTCTAAAATTGAAAAAACCCTGAGTTTTCTCTCATTGGACTCGTTAAACAAACATCGAAATACCCACATGGGATCGAACCACTCCTTCTTAGGGTTCATTAAACATACTCCGAGGGACTCGTCCGAAGGATGATATTACATCAACAAACATATGTTATCCTCCTCAATTTTTCGTAAAAATAAAGAGGTACTTGCAAGGAATGGTGGGGGAAAATTGGGAAAGAAATGTGTCTCTGTATTTATGTTAGTGGTAGTAATATTCACTCTTGAACATGACAACCCCCTTCATCATTGTATTCAGGTTGGGAAATCATTTGTATCTCATTTGACCATCCACAAATTCATATGTTGGGTCCTCCTTGAGTCAATGTTGCCAATACCATTGTCGTGTCATTCATATGTTCAAGAGAAATCCAACCTAAATGCGTCTTCTATTGATTTGGCCATCTACAGTTATAAATCTTCTCCATGTTGGCCTTCCCTGTGTCAGTTTTGAATCACTTAATACTATGATCTATCTCAAATCCGTTACATAATTTTTCTCATTGATGGGGGATACATCAAGGCCCTCCTATGATGAGTCTTTTCCTGTCGACTTCAACTCTTTATCCATGAAAAAGACTTAGAAATCATTCAGTACCTTAGAGGTTTCTTCACTTTCAATAGTGGGTTCACATCATTGACTCCTAATTGGAAGATTCCATCAAGTGTTTGAATTCAACTCATTTATTCACATTCATTGGATTGTACTAGGGTACCTTGGGAATCATTGACATCAATGGTGATTTCCCTCGCACTTGTTAACGATTTTAATTAATGACCGGTAATCAAGTGGTTTCTACCATGTTCAACTTCGACACCTGTAATCAAATGGTTAGATTCGTAGTTAAGGATGATGGAAATGAAGACCCTGGATCTCATCATTATGATCCAAGTTGCGATGGAGTATTCATGATTTGTATTGACACGTAGATCCACTTTGTATTTCTCGTGTCTATGTCCGAATTTGAGTCCTTTTAGAACATAGATCCACAATGTATTCTTGGTGGCTATGCCGATTCATAATGACATGGATCCACAATGTATATTTAGTGGCCATGAGTCACTTGAAATTTTGTAATTTGATTATGGGAATGCCTACCTCAGACGATGGTATATTATTATGCAAATGCTTGATTGTTTGTAGGTTCCCGATCGATGCGTTCCTTGTTCAACACACACATTCTACAAAGTATTTCAGCTGTCACGAGTTCCAAATTCATACTTTGGGGGGCATTCTGTTACACATTATTTTTGTCACCCTAGTGATCCACTGACAACATGTGTTCATGTTCCCTCAAAAGATAAAAGAGTCTTTATCCATGAGAAAAGTGATTTGATTTCCCTTCTCAAAAAACTTATTAAAGAAGGTCGTTGCACCCTGCAATATGCATGGGGTGCGACGATCCATGATCATCGCATCCTTCTCTAGAGATAGACTGAGATGTCTCCACAATATTCCATATATCTAGGGTGCGACGATGCTAAAAGCTAAGGAAAAGACAAACTTCACGAATGTTCTAAAAATGGATCTTCTAGAAAGTGAGGTGGCCTCCAAACGGTTTGGATCTTTCTTTTCTGATTTGGTGGGATCATCCTAATATCCTCATCCATATCTCTTTCACACTATATAAAGAGGGATCTCTCATAAAAAAGTCTAAGGTTGAATAGGCTAATATTTGTGTGGAGAGTTCTACTTCTTGAGAGCTTTTCTTTAGTTCTACAAGCTACATGGTGGATCTTCCTCATTTAAAGTCTTTGGAGTAAAGGTGTGTGTGTTAGAGAAAATGACCATTGAAAGGGGACATTGCAACATCAAGTATTTGGTTGTATTCTCCATTTCCTATTTAATATGATACAACAATATGTTTCTTTCCCATAAAACTAGTCTTGTTTTATTGTATGATTCCTTGATCACATACATAGGTTCTTTTTGAGTATATTGTGTTGCTTTTACTTTGGTTGGCTTGTGTTCCCTTATAGGTTCAATTTCATAGGAGCATTGTAATGGAGCTAGGATGGAAATGGCAAGAGGAAACGACAATTAAAAAGTATGTTGTCTATATTTTGTTAACTAGTAAACTCAATAATTAGAGTCTAGGGAAAGTCTTATATTATGTTCTATTTTGTTCTAGTTTCCAGTGGGATCTAGGGAGATCTGTTTATGTCCGCATTTACCAATTAATCCAATAACAATACCCTATGCACCAAATTGGGTATCAAATATTTTGAGCATCATCTGGTGCTCAAATACTGTAGTTTTTTGCATAGATACATTCAAACAGAAATGGAGTTCCTAGACATTGCCTCATTGGGCACGACTTATAGATACATTGTCAAGATCGAGAAAAAATTTAAGCAGAAATGATGAGAGTTTGGATTTGCAAACCCCTCACAGCTGAAGCAGGGAAAAGGAAACCCCAACCCACATAGCAAGGGACCAATTCGAGATGGCCAGCCTTAGAACAATCCTTCCAAGCCGTAACACAAGAGGGAAACGAGAAGACGAAAAAGGACACGGTAAAATGGTATGAGTACCATAAAATTCCTTGGCACAACAACGATGAATTTCACTCCAAGAAGTCCCCGTGGTTGAGCTGAAGGCTTCCGAGTCAGAGGCCGATTCTGATTCTGAGTAAAATCCTGAAGGAGGGAAACAGATTATCAATGTTGAAGCTAGTGCCACGGTCGCTACCACCAAAGTCTGACCAAGTGAACTAGAAGAACCAGAGGAAAGGGAATGCCTCTTTCACTCACAGATGTGGGTCAAGGGGGCTCCGATTCATTTCATTGTCGACAATGATAGTCAGAAGAACCTGATTTCAGTAGAGGTCATCAGGCAGCTGGACTTGCCAATGACACCGCACCCACAACCCTACACCATCAACTAGCTTTGTCGAGGAAGAGATCACTGTGTCAGCCAACAATGTCGTCTGCCCTACAACATGAATCCTTTCAAAGATGAGGTATTGTGTGATATTTCTCCCCTTGAAGTTTGTGATGTTCTTTTAAGACAACCATATTTGTGGAAGTGTCATGTCGTGTGTGAGTCTAGACCCCGCAATGTTATTATTACTTTGGGTAGACAATTGCACAAGATCCTAGAGGTGGCATCACCTACTATTATTTATTTAGTCTCTTCTAAGAAATGCAGTAAGGTCATTTCACAGGCTGGGAAGTTCATATTCTTTGTGATCCGTGCTCATAGTAAGTAGAAGGTCACCGCCACATCCACGACCTCTACACAACTCCTCTCTTTGTAGCAGAAGAAAGTGGACGAGATCGTGGAAGAATACAAAGACATGTTTTCCTCACCTATAGGGGTACCGACACACTGCCAAGTCAAGCATCCAATTGATCTGACCCCCGACGCACCTCTACCTAATGGGCCGGTATATCGGCGCTCGCTGATGGAGAATGGAGAAATTAGACATCAAATCCAAGAGCTTCTTCAAAAGGGGCACATCAGACCCAAATCCTCCCCTTGCGGAAGCTCGATTGTTCTAGTGTAGAAGAAGGACGTGACTTGGCGAATCTACATCGATTACAGATTGTTAAACAAAATCATAGTCAGGAACTGCTACCCCATTCCTGGGATTGATGACCTTATTGACCAACTCAAGGGGAAAATTTTCTTCAGCAAGATTGACCTGAAGTCTAGCTACCACCAGGTTCCCATCGAACCAATTGATGTCTGGAAGACAACCCTCAAGTCTAAAGAAGGTCTCTATGAATGGCTAGTCATGCCCTTTGGCTTAAGAAATGCACTAGACACTTTCATGAGGTTGATGGATGATGTATTGAGACCCTTCACCAACTCCTTTGTGGTAGTATATTTGGATGACATCCTCATTTTCAACAGAATGTGGGAGGAGCACATGCAACATTTTCAGCAGGTTTTGAGCACTCTGCGGCAACACAAGATTTATGCTAACTTGGAAAAATGCTCTTTTGGCATGAATAGGGTCCAATATCTGGGCTACATTGTTAATGAGAATGGGGTACATGTTGATCTAGATAATATCCAAGTCATCTGTGACTGACCAACCCTGACCACACTGGCCGAGCTTTAGAGCTTCTTGGGACTAGCCAATTTCTACCGATGGTTCATGCTGGGATTCTCCCATATTGCATGGGTCCTCAACCAGGTGACCAAGGGTGGTGGTAGGGACAATTTCATGTGGGGGAAGAAGAAACAACGAGCATTCAATGATCTGAAACATCACTTGTTCTCAGCTCTAGTACTCTCCTTTCTCAATCTGCAACAACCATTCGATATTGAGATTGATGCGTCTGACTCTGTTGTGGGTGCAATTCTCACTCAGCACAGGCATCTTGTGGAATACCATAGTGAGACACTCTCTGATACTATACAGAAATACCCCACCTATGACAAGTAAATGTATTCCATTGTACAAGCTTGTCGTCAATGGAAACATTACATTCTGGGGAAAGAGACGATCATACACACTGATCACAAGCCTCTACAATTCATATAGACACAAGGGAAATTGCAGAACGACTGCCATCATAAGTGGTCCACCTACCAGCAACAGTTCCATCTCAACATCAAGTATCAGACATGTATCTCCAATCGTGTCTATGACTGCCTCAATCGATCTCCTGCGACTACACTCACCACTATGCTCCAGTCCTATGGACATGAAGCATCAGAGTGGCCCCAACTTTATCAACAAGATCTAGACTTCGCCACCACATATAATCTCTTGGGTACAGGTGCCACTGTCACTAATTTTCACATTCAAGACAAACTCTTATGCGACCTGGGCCATCTCTATGTTCCTACAAGAGAGCATGAAAAGATGATTTGGGATGCCCACTATAGTCAGGTGGCATGACATTTTAGCATAGAGAAAATTGTGGTGGTTCTTCAGAAATTTTTTTATTGGCCAAAACTTCAACATGACGTCATCAAGTATATCATATCTTTCACTGCCCGTGTCATTGTCAAGCCAACCATCAAGAATCAAGGCTTATACACCTTGTTAGCACTAGGAATCACCTTCATATTGAATCGAAGGCAAGCCCAATACTCATCAGGTTATATGTAAATGTAAAATAGTTTTTTAAGGGGTCAAATGGATAAGACTCAAGATGATAATGTTCTAACTCGGAAATTTGGGCTATCATGCACAAGCAATCAAGGTCTTTACTAACTTCAATAAATAAGTGGGAGTAAATGTGAACATAGGGAAGACTTTAGTGAGAGGAATGTAGAGGTTGTTGTAAACATCAGGTCTGCAAACAACCTAAGGAAGAAAAACTCTAACACAAGATCTTATTGAGTTCAAAGTTTAAGGAAACTAAAGAAACATCATAATAATATTATAATCAAACATACATCATAATATCACCACAACAATTCATGTGAATCATTCAAGCATGAACACTTCCACATGAGGCAAATAAGTTGGAATAAGAAAGCTGATTTATATTAACCAAGATGTCTCAAATCAAACACATAACCAGTTCACAGTAACTTCATCAAAATATTATAGTATAAGGGAGCCTAGCTCAACCATTCGAACCTACTGAAGAATTTCATCTATCTATTTATAACAAAAAAGGGAGGCAACAACTAGAGGTGTGAGTTGGCCTTCCTCCCATGAAAATCTCCTAGTAGTTATTTCATCTAACAACTTAAACTAACAACTATGCTATAAAAAGGGAAAATGTTGGCCACTGATCCAACCAACTTCGAACTAACTTGATCTTTTGTTGATGCACATCTCCATATGTGTCAAGTGTCCTTTAGATGCTTGTAGCTGTCATCATGCTATCAACTACTATCTTTGTCTATCTTCCACATCATCAATGATTCACTAAGATGATAATTCGGGCCCCCTATATTCTTGGTACATGTTGGTAGCATCATTTGGTAGCAAGCTTTCGTAGCGCGACCTCCAAAATAGGCATGTTGAATGGGTAGTGACAAACCATGTATACCTCTGTGTAGAATTCAATCTCTGCCAAAATTTCAGTAGCGCTAACCTGGGTGCCTCTGTGTAGAATTCAGTCTCTGCCAAAATTTTAGTAGCACTAACCTGTGTGCCTCTGTGTAGAATTAGGTCTCTGCAATAATTTTGGTAGCACCATCCTGTTTGTCTATGTGCAATTCGATAGCACCCAACTGACTTTGCAACACCATCCTTTCAATGCTGATAGATTTGGTAGCACCCCTAGGCAGTTAGTAGCACCATCACTATATCATTCTTAGGCAAGTAGGTAGCGTTATAGAAAGCATAGAGATAGAACATTGAAATTTAGACAATTTTGTAGCACTAAAGCGCTACAAAATGTCTGCGCTACTAGTGTAAAAAAGATTAACTAATTGTAGATCACCAAAACTCTGAACAATATGAATTTAGAAACTGGTATAGCCTATATAGGTGGCATAGGAAGTATTTCCTTAATTACATATTCTTGCAAAAAGGGGCCATCCTCAAAAACGAAATTCACTTCTCACCAATTACTTCATCAACCTGTCACTCCTTCTTGTGGAAGGAGGACTTCCCTTTGGAAAAACAACATGCTTCCCTTTATCAGTAGTAGGCTTCTTCATTGGAACTATGCTTTCTTTGGTTGTTGGCTTCTCTTGTTCAATAGCAGCTTCAATCAACACATCCAAGCTTCTTTGAGCCATCTCATCTTGGAAATGTTGCAACTCTACTTTGAGCTTTCTGTTATGAGATTGAAAGTCTATGTTCTGTCTATAAAGGTTTTTGAGCTGCCTATGGAGAGCCTGAGCCTTTCTTGCCACAAACCTTGCTATATCAAGAGTGTGGTTGTAGACATCCATGAGTTCTTTCATATTAAACCTGTCAGACATGGCTTCTACTTTCAAATGATCCACCTCCTTCCTAGAATCCTTGAGTAGTCTGATTAATCTTTTAACATCTAGCTGCTAGGTGGAGTAGTGATGTGAACAGTCTCAACAAGATTTTTCATGGTTTCATCTTCCTGCCGCATAGAAATTACTTTTTCTATCTCAACATGCTTCTTGATGCCTTTCCCTTTATCTTTCTTCTTCTGTACATGGATTTATTCTTTCTTCTCCACACAAGGATTTTCTTCTTTCTTCTCCACACAGGGATTTTCTTCTTTCTTCTCCACAGGATTTTCAATGCCTTGGCCCTTATCATTCTTCTTCTGAAGGATAGAGACTTTTGGTAGGGCTTGTTATTCAACAACCTCTTTAAGATATTATGATCTTATGAAAGGCCTTCTGACCTTGATGTTGGTTGCTGAAGGAGATGAGGAGAAGTGTAGCGTCTTCCATTTCTTTGTTGTAGTTTTAGTAGAAGAAGGGGCTTCTTCTAATTCTGTTGGAGGAGGGGGTGAAAGGTCTCTCTGTGGAGAATGATAATCCTCCTCCTCAGTTCTTGCAACCTCCTTGATGGCCTCTTGATCTTGAATAAGAACTCTTCTCTTTCTCTTCTTGCTAGTACCTGCTTTAGTAGCACTGGTGGATGGTAAAGGTCTTGCTATCTGCGATTGAGGAGTAGCTGCTATATCCAACTTCATGTGAGAAGAAATAATGAAATTTTCCCATGAGATATCCTTCTTACCCATCTCTTCATAAACCATCATTATAGTCAACCTAGAATGAAAGATGCTAGTATCCATAGCCTTAGACTTGGATTGAACCCTGCCTGACATCTTGCCTATGCTCTTTAGCAAATAGTAGGGAATATTCATTTCCATTTTGCCAGTAAAATGCAGCAGAGGCCTTATATGGTATTGGTATAGTGGATTGAACCTCCCTTCACACGTAAAGTACCTCTTAATGATCCTCAATATTTTATCAAACTGCTCAATTAGATGATTTCTTGGCACACATTTAGAAAGATTATCAGCTTGATATTTAGGCTTGAGGAAATATTTGGCATAGGTTGCATCTAAGGCCATGGATTTAAACTAGCTCTCACCAGTGATAGGGATTCCTGTAGCAACTGAAATAGAGGTCTCAGACACCTCAAATTCTAGGTCCCCTACCTTAGTCTCAGGCCATCAAAATGTAAGGAAAACTTCCTTGTCACCTTAGGATGACCTCTTTGCATATTTTGGCAGAAAGAGAGGCATCCCACCCTTTGAAAAACTTCTCTGGCCACGGGCTCTGCCTCAAATAGATGCATGTCTACAGGCTCAGTTCTAACCACATTACCTCCCTTGTGTGACTTCTTCTTCTGAGGAGTCTCCATAGTTTAGGATAAGAGCTTTAGGGCTATGGAGTGATGATAAACAGGAGGATTAAAGATTCAAATCTCAAGTGGACAAGGCTGCCCCTTTACAAGAATTTCCCTTAATCCAGACTGGTTGCTAGCTAGCTAAAAATGGATGCAAAAATCCCTCCCTTGAATGTGTGCAGGTATGAACACTGAGAAAAATATATGATGAAGAGATACCATGTAATGTTCTTTGAAAATTGGGTTGAAACAACCTGACTCAACTGTCAGAAGAGGCAAGGGAGAAACAATGTAGTTTGAATAACATCTATAGGTAGCGCACCGCGCATGTAGAGGATAAGACCTGCTTGGATACTGTGAGCTCAGTGGAAATGGAGGGTAGATGTATCAAAATCAATAGACAGGCTGTGAGATCTGTAGGTTTGAATGGAGGGAAAAAATTGATAGGATGGTGTGAGTAAATATCTCCTCCAACTACGCAGGCACAATAATTACCAAAATTCTGAGCACTAATTCTCCTTGAAATTGATGTGCAGAGGAGGAAAAATGCGTAATACCTATGGAATAATGATAGTTCAAGGCCTCAACAAAATATCAGGATATAGGCATGAGAAACTCGACCTACGAATCCACCTCAGTGTCATATCTAGTAGCGTTGCTGCCAACTGGTCAGAACTGGTAATTTGTGCAGCGCAAGAATTTGAATTTTTCAAAATTCAAAACCCGTTACCAGAGCTCATAAATATGAAACCTTGAAAGAATATTTTAACCACCCTAGGCACTGAAAACAAGGAAGAGATGACATCAACGTCATAACTGCAAATCATGGTAGAATATGATGGACATGAAGTGCGCTACGAAAATTCCCGATGAGTTGGCAACGCTCCATTTCAAAAAATGATTGGACAGTAAGCAAGGAAAAAAGGGGACAATAAGGAAAGGGTATGAGGGAATGAGTGAGGAATATGGCATGTCAAATCAAGTTGATCATAGGGTGAGTCGATCCTAGTGTCAATTCATGAAGGGAATCGAAAGATAAGTCATGAAAAAACGGTCCTAAGTCAAAAATTTGTGTGAGGATCAAAACATAAGTAATGAATTAAAACTTTATTTATCAAGGGGACCTAAACAAATACACTTTTAAAGGGGAAAAATAAAAAATTAAAATCTAAGGGCTTAGGAAAAGATGAAACTAAAGGCTAAAGACCCAAGGCAACTTAGTGTGATAACACACCCCTCTTCCTATTCCTGAGAATTCATGGGAATCCATCTCAATGGATTACATGTCTGGTTTTTCATCCACTAAGCATGAAAATAACTGTGTGTTTTTGGTTGTTGATAAGTTTTGGAAGATATCCATCCTCACAGCCTATAAGAAGAATGTCATAGTGTAAGATACTGCCAAGCTCTTCTTCGAACGAGTTTGGTTCCACTTCGGGATACCATAGACCATTATCTTCGACCGAGATAATAGGATCCTCAACACCTTTTGGTCGATTCTATGGTCTCTATTGGACACCAAGCTCACAAAATCCATTTCTTTCCACCCCCAAACTGATGCCCAAATAAAGGTCGTCAAATGGATGATTGTGCACATCCTGCACATGTACAGTTCTAAGCATCCCCGTACATGGGACGAGAATCCCCCATATGTCCAACACAACTACAACGGGGCTCTCCATAGTTCCACCATCCATAGCCCATTTCAAGTGGGTCTGGGATTCAAACCCTTGGGACCCATTGATGTTACACTTCCTCTTGCCACCGCATAGAAAAACTCTTCCCCTGATCAGTCTGCGATCGAAAAATCCACCAGATTCATTGAGCGAATTCAACACATCCACCAACAGGTCCAGAAGATTTTGCAGAAATCCAATGCTAAGTACAAGCATTGCCATGATCAACACAGGGTACCACACCAGTTTCAGGTTGGCGACAAAGTCTAGTTACATTTGCAGAAGGAGTGTCTCACCAGGCCCCATCAGAAGCTTCTCCCACTTCGTTATGGGCCTTACACTATCACCAAGGTTGTGAGTAGCAATGAATTTGAGCTCAACACTCCACCCTTCCTTGGTCTGCATCCAATATTCAATGTGGACCTCCTTCAGCCATATTTTGCACCGTTATTGGACACCTTTGAGATCGTCGAACAACTGACACCAACAGATCTCAACCCTGATTACATGAAACAAACATCCATCGATCAGATCATGGACACACAGGTCAAGGGAACTTACCAGCAACAGATCCAACTTTATCGGGTTGTCAAGGAAGAGAAAATCCTACACCAAGACAAGTGGCTCACCCGAGGCCAAATCCAACAAAAGTTTCCTCACCTGATGGGGGAACTCAACACAATGGATACCATTGCTTCCCAAGGGGGGAGGATTGATCCATGTGGATATTGGTGGCCACCCACCTATTCCAACTGGCTCCTCATGTCCTTTTTTGTTCAACACGTCCTTTTGTACTTCTTTATAATTATGAGTTCTACACTTCTGGGGCTCTCTGAAGCCCCACACATTCTCCAGGTGGATATGGGTTGCCTCTCTCCTAATCTAACTGTCTTATTTTGTATGTTTTCATGTCAGGACATCTTGATGTACTTTCAGGGTTGTTTTGGGGCCCTAAATGTTGTTTTTTTGGCTCGCCACAATTATATAGTAGACGAAGTCAGAGTCTGATGACATAATGTTTAGCTCTCTGAAAGACCTTTCAAACGGGCTATGACACACCTAAAATGGAGGTTGTATGCAAAATTTACGACCCTAGGAAGTTGAGGTACCAAATTACACCAACTTACCTATAGTGCCCATGTGACTTTTGGTGTTTCACCTTCTAGGGTTAGGTTTTTGGATGTCTAGGGTTTTGGAATTCACGAGTAATATGAAAAGGGGCCTCTGGAGCCTCATTGTAATCCATTCTTCTCATACATATGCATGTATCAGCCACATCTCTTCTCAGAGATAGCTACCACCATTCGAGCAAGTTTCAGTTCTGCAGTTTTACAGTTTCAGCCTATTTCATTATTTAATAGAAGATATTGTTCACTAGATATTTGTGTTATTCTTCCTATCTCTGTCTTTATCGTATTCAATGTGTTAATCAGTTAGTTTCACTCCTAAATCTGGATCATTAATGTACAAGGTCTTAGAGTTCTTAATAAAACATTGTAATAAATGTCAATTATACCTAGAAGTGAAGGATTGTACATTTCTAAAGTTCCCAATGAAGTGTTACAATAAATGTTAATTATACCTATAATTGAAAAATAGTTTTTTTTCAAGTCACTTGCAAAAATTATGGACTAACATGTGATAAACATGAACAAATGTGATCTCATGTGAATTTTAGTGGACTTCAAAGCAATGAAACACAAAGAAAAATTGGCTAGAAAAATTCAAAGATGAACCATATAATATTAGTTTTGATGTTGTAATGGATATAGTTTTCCTAGATGAACCATATAATATTAGTTTTGATCTTGTAATGGATAGTTTTCCTTTTCTCATTCCTATCATCTAAGTGGTTGGTTAGTTGAATTGATAATAAAAAAATATTATACCATAGCTAAGTGTTCAAATAGAGCATTTCATATTAATTCCCATCATTCTAGGAAAGCATTAAGTAAAAACAGTAAAAAAAGGGTGATTATGTATTTTAATGATAAGATGCAATTGTTATGGAATGGAATAAGAATGTATTATATATCTCGACCTATATCAAACAAAACATTTATGATTATGGTATACTTTGTTTCATTCTAGGAAAGCATTAAGTAAAAACAGTAAAAAAAGGTGATTATGTATTTTAATGATAAGATGCAATTGTTATGGAATGGAATAAGAATGTATTATATATCTCGACCTATATCAAACAAAATATTTATGATTATGGTATACTTTGTTATAATAATGATGATTTTTTTGGACTTGGTGTTTATTTAGGTAAGAAAAACTATCTATATATTTGGATTTCAAAAATTACGTGTAATTTGACCACTACAGAACTAATATACTTTTCTATTTGTAATGATAAACACATGTTTTTTTGGTTGAATTGCATGGATTCAAACAAAGGAGATATTTGCATGTCCAAGATGCATAAACCAATTTGAGGGATAATTTTCTATAATTTACATAAAATTATTTATATAAACAATAAGGTTTTTGTACCACCAAATTATAAGTTTGAGATATCACCTGGGATATCACCTCAATAATCAATTTGATGGAAAGTTTGAAAATAAAGGCCCTTTAGCTAATTGGCTCAAGAAGTATGAAGTAATTGAAAACTTGGGAAGATTTTTTCCAATGATCATTCAATTAAAGAAATAGATCACGTCATAGTTGACGTGCAAAAAGTTATGAAGAAGAAATACATATTTATGAGCTCCTTATTGGAAGGATACATTGCTACTTCATCTATGAGATGCTATGCACTTTTTAAAAAAGTTCAAGATTTTATATTATGATATATATCTAGAAAAGAGAATGACAACTTATCTTCATGGAGAGATATTGTTTTTTCACATACTAAATGTTATAAAAGACACTTGTGTTCAAATAATGAAAATGAAACATATAGTGTAGAACTACAATGGATTATGAAAAGAATGAGTTAGATCAATCAAAAAATTCCGTTTATTAAATACAAACCCCTACTAGTTGCAGGTCATCATTGAATAAATATTTTATGGTTGATGGACATCACTGGATTTTAAACATATAATTTCCATAATTTTATTAGGGTATTATAGCATTTTAACTCTTATTGTTAATGTTTAATGTCTAAAATATTTTGATTTATTTTGTTAAATTTATACTAACAAGTACTAATAATATGATTTCATAAAATACCATATCATTGGCAATTG
>SNQJ01S0010523.1:302400-330979 GCA_010110895.2 Picea sitchensis
CATCAATTGTTACGTTGATGCTTTCCACAACTTTGTTCAATCTTAGATTGTAACACTTGTATGATTTCCTTGTACTTGAGTAACCAACAAGTATTCCTTTGTCCACATGAGAGTCAAAATTTACCTTTCTACCATCTTCTCTTTTGATGTAGCATTTGCTTCCAAAAACTCTGAAGTGCTTCACATTTGCTGGTCTTCTTTTCCATAGCTCGTAGGGATTTTTATCAGTGTTGTTTCTGAGCATTACTCTGTCTTGAATGTGAATTGTTGTATGCACTTCCTGTGTCCAAAATATATCTGTCAATTTGGAATCCATTAGCATTGTTCGATCCATTTCTTGTACTGTCATGTTCTTTCTTTCAACAACCCCATTTTGTTGAGGTGTCCTAACAACGAAGAATTTCCTTTTTATTCCATGACTTATACAGTAGTCCATAAATTCCTTTGAATTGAACTCTCCTCCATTATCAGATCTCAAACATTTGATTCTTGAATCCATCTCATTTTCAACCATTTCCTTGTAGATCTTGAAGTTTTCAAAAGCTTTTGACTTGTTCTTGAGAAATAAAACTACAGTTATTCTTGTATAATCATCAACTAATAACATAAAGTATTTTTCACCTTTTAATCCCTTTGTTGTAGTTGGTCCAACTAGATCAGTGTGCACAATTTCTAGTGGTCTTGTTGTTGAATATTCCTTTGATTTGAACCTGGTCTTTGTTTGCTTTCCTTGTTGACAATGCTTGCATAAAGTGTTGGTTGGTTTCATGATCTGGGGCATTTCTCTGGTTGCTTCTCTTTTGTTGACTTTGACAAGGTTATCAAAATGCACGTGACCCATTCTTATATTCCATAGTCAACTTTCATATTCCTTTCCTAGAAAACACTTTTCATTTCCAATTTCACTTAACACATATATGTTGTTTGAAGGTCTTGCAGCTGTACCGACCAATTTCCCCGAACCTTCTTTTCTTATCTCACACTTTTCTGAATTGAAAGTAAGTTTATGACCTTGGTCACACATTTGACTCACACTTAGAATATTATGTTTCATATATTCTACCAGTAGAACATTTTGTGCCTTTTCATTATTGTTCCCAATTCGGACTGTGCCCTATCCAATGATTTTGGATGAATTATCATTTCCAAAGGAGACTGATCCATTTTTTTTTATTTTCGTAATGTAATAAATTTTCTTTATCACATATCATGTGTTTTGAACATCCACTGTCAACATACCAACCGTGTTTCTTCTGCTTATCTTGTAGAGCGACTGTGCATTCTTCATTGTTATACTGATATTTCTTTCTTATCCATGTCGTTTTTCGAGGTTCTTGTTTGTGACTGTTGTTATTCTGTTGAGGTTCTTTAGGAGGGACTGTCATTCTGCAATCCTTGGCCATGTGTCCAAAATTGTTACATTTGTAACATTCCACTTCAGTGCTCAAATATTCAAACCTGTTGTAACTTCTTCTTTGTGTGTCACTAGGTCTCCTTGAATAATCCCTTTATGTATAACTCTCAAAGTTGTTACTGTTCCTGTTGTTAGCTCTTCAATTCACAACTTTATGTCCAAAATTATTACATGCATAACATAAACCACAAAATATAGTTTGATACCTGGGAGTTGAAGATCTTCTGAAAGGAGGTGCTCTTATGAATCCTTCTTCTTCTTGAGGCCTATCTGTCTTTTTTTTATTCTGAAATCTGAATCTTCTTGGTGGAGGAGTGTCCTTGTAATCTTCCTTGTATATCTTCCTATCCTCTTTTATTGTTTCTGCATAGCTCTTTGGATTTGTTTCTTGCTCTGTTGTTTTGGAGCTTGATCCCTTTTCTGTCTAATTGTATCCAAGTCTGGACTTGTCAAGATGATATTTTTGACTGCTGATAATGTCATCCAAAACTTTTGAGCTATTCTGCATATTTTTCTTTTGAATATCCTTTCTTAGTGTGACAACCTCTGCTTCCAAGTTTCCAATGATCTTGTCCTTTTCTTGATCTGAAAATAGAAGGCTGACTTGTTATGCTATGCAAGCACCCTCTACTTCATTAAAATAAAACTTTACAGGACCTTGCTTCATGTGTTAAAATATGCAAGATAAACTTATGTGTTAAGTTCATGTATCTTCTTGTAAATGCTTATGTGTGAGCAAATGTTCTTTTAGATGGTTAAATATGTACTTGAAATAAATACAAAAAACATAACTTGCAGCAAATAAACCATCAAACTCACAACAAGAACAAGCTGATAAAGGAGTTCACCCCCCTCCGGGCTACATCTCCTTGAGCCTCCATCAATGGACTTGGCTCTCTGGGATTAATTTGTCAAAATTTATTTTAAAAGATGCTGCTCAACTCCAATGGAAAAACAAACTGTACCATTGAGATCAGAACACATAAAAACCCAAAAAATGACTAATAGAACTCTGAAAACGGATCATGGCTTATCCGGGCATGACCTCTTCTACATGTGGCCATAAGCTTCCCTGAGATTCTCTTTGGAAAAAACACCTGTAAAAGTCCTCAACAGCCTCTGAAACCTATCCCAATGTGTTCAGATCATAACAATTAGCCAAAAATGATTATTCAATCACAGAAAACAAACATAGGCTCACCAAACCATATCCTCCATCAATGAGGGCTTCAAGCTCCTTGGAGCTTGCTGAAACTTCAATGGTGCAAAACCTGCAAAAGAAGTATTCAAATGACCTTGATAATAGTGCCAATGGATTCAAGACATCCAAAAACCCCTAGCTGGGCTTTTACGACATCTCAATCGGCCAAAAGAAGAAGAAGTTAGGCCTCCTCCATTTTCCTCCTTCAAGCTTGCTGTCTCTGCATCTACAAAACACACCTCTGTGTGCTTGAACCCAGAACACACGCTTATTTAAGTGCAAAAACCTGGCACCAGGCGCAACCACGCCAACAGTGCAAACCGTAGGATGGTTAGGGCGCCTCCAGCCCCTAACCACCTAGCACCTGGGCATATGGTCATATGACCGTGCACAAATGTAGAAAGGGGCTAACCGTTAACCATTTTTAAAAACCAATTTTTAAAACCCATTTCCGCGCTCCTGGTCATGGGCATATGGCGTGTTCCAAGAAACCATGGGCTACAAAAATAAACCCCGCACCCTTTTGAAATGTGGTCATATGTAAAACATAGAACCGTGGGTCGGGGCTAGCCCCGGCCCGACCCCCCACTCCAATATACCATATGTTAAATTTAAATAGATTAAAATCCGCATACATTACAAGGAATAACACATGGTCTATTGGCATGCAGGACTTTGTTAAAGTGCTTACCAAAGGGGGAGGTCACCGATTCAAATTCGGTCGGCTCCAAAAAATTTTAAACAACAAACCAATAAACCATTAGCCAATAAAGGGGTGCCACGTGGCAGCCCATGATTGGGCCACGTGGCACCACACCATTTGCCGAAAATGATGCCACGTGTCACAACACGATTTGTTCAAATGTCGGCCAATCCAAAACTGCCACGTCACCTCTTCCATGTCATCGTACGGCCACCACGTCAGCGTATGGTCATGCCATGTCAGCATCCGTACGGACTGTACGGACTGCCCAGTGAGCGTCCTTTTTTTACCTGTTTGACGATTCAGACAGATCACAATATCTCTCGCTCCCGACGTCCATTTGAGACAAAACGAATTGCGTTGGGTTCGCAACGATGAGGTCTACGCCCTCGTTTATTTTGAGGCAATTCCAAGAACATTGATTTTTGGGCTAAAATTTGACCCCTGGTCCAGATTTTGATCACACCTTCCCACTGAAAGGCTTTTGGACCCACAAAAGATTATGATCATCTGTCTGCTTTCAATTTATATCAAAATATTTTCGACAATCACCTGAATACTTTGACATGCCGTGCACTGCAACTGACTATGTCCCTCAACCACTGTTCTCTGGCTGCTGTTGATCCACTGCTCTCTCTGTGCTTGGAAGAATGCCAACCTTCCCACTGAGAATCAAGTCCCTCTTTCGAAATCTTTGGCATCAACACAATCAACTCTCCAATGGCTACACAAACTTTCCTGCGACATCTTGTCACAAGCCAAGAAAACCATCAATCTTGAAAACAAATTATACAAGACTGAAAATGATGCCAACAAAGTCTTTTGTTCTAAAACAAATTGCCGCATCTTGTACTTCATCAAAGTACATGGTGTTTTCCTGCATCTCGATGTACTCAAAATTGACTTACAAGTCAACAAACACCATCGACTAAACACAAGTCGAACAACACGATCGACACAACATAATCGTCAGAAAATCATCAACACCAGTCGAGACTCATTGAAACATATCAACCTTCCAAAATGACAAGTCGACAAACATGATACATAATCATGTAACAATCATGAATCACTCATGATGAACCATCACCAGGTTCTCTACTTACACATACACAAAAACAAATGCATGTGCATGACTCCTCAACTCTCCTTCCAATACAAACATAAGTACATAACCCATAAACATGTGGGTACGTAAGAGCTGAACATGAAAAATATAAATGCCTGTAACAAGTGAACATCATATCCATCTTTTACATCCTCCTGGCGAAGTTATGCAACAACAAAAATGCCTTCAAATGAATTTCATTCACATGCAACTTGCATCATGCAAGTTGTGATAAACTGCTGCAACTTATCATGCTTTCCATAAATGCACACATAACGTTGAAAAGTGCATTTACAACAGAAAAATGCAAGCCTTACTTGCTCAAGAAATCCAACCATTTCTTACCAAGCCAACTCAACGGTGACTTTTTCTGTTGAACATCATCCTCTTGTGAATCATCTTGACTCACATCGATGATGGAATCTCCTCTTCCATTCTTGCCAATCTCTTTATCCAACTGCTTCTTATGTCGTGGATGAGTGGTTGGATGCAACGTCCAACATTGGTCAATGAGATGACCCCGCTTCTGACAATGAGTGTAAATATTTTGCATCCTCTTTTCACGCTGTCTTTGCTTATAAAGTTTCCTGCAAGCGGTTAATCTTTTCCAACATTTTGAAACATGATGGTTATACAAACCACAATATGTACATGGATTATTTCTTCCATTTTTACATATAAATTTATCATGCTTAACATAATCAAAAGAAACTGAATGATAAGCAGAATTATACCTTGAACATTCACCTTTATCGCCTCTTTGAGGAGGTGAACCTGAAGAGTTACAAGCTCTCCTTTGAAGACCAACAACAGTGTTCTTGTCCTCATCGCTGTCACAACTCTCTTGTTTCACACATTTGCATTCATCTTGAACACAAGCCTTGCATGTTGGAGGGATCGAACTTTCAACAAAAGTTCTTGAACTTTCACCTTTAAAGCCTTCTTGAGGAGGTGAACTTGAAACAAAGTTTGTTCTTGGAACTTTTTCCCTTGTCTCCTCGACTTTGGAATATGCTCCATCTCTTCGTTCATATCCAAGACCACAATACTTGGGTCTCTCTTCAACAACAATAGGCTCAACAATGCCTTGTGGATGCTTGCCTAACCCTTTACCTTCATAGCCCATTTTTAACAACAACTTGGACCCTATTCCTCTTGTGTGCTTTTCAAAAACACCAAAACATTCATCTTGAGAGGAATTAGAAGATAAACTAACATTGCATACCTCATGTTCATGCATGTACTTGGTAAGGGTTTCATTTGCCTCATGGAGTTGAATCTCCATCTCATGCAACTTTGCAAGAAGCTGGTCTTTCTCCTTCTTCATGGCCATCAACTGCTCTTCAAGGGAAATGTTCACATTTCTGTCTTCACACATCTCTTTCATCAAATCTCTCATGGTTAGAATCTCTTCTTTGTCAAAGAATTTAGATAATGAAAATGTATGAGGACTATCAATGCTTGAAGCTTCCTTCATCCTTGGAAGATATCCAACTTCAACACAAAACTTGCACAAAAACCAATAGCTAAATCTCAAGCTATCAATGGAAAACATATGAACAAAACAAACTATGCTCTAATACCACCTGATCTGAAAATAGAAGGTTGACTTGTTATGCTATGCAAGCACCCTCTACTTCATTAAAATAAAACTTTACATGACCTTGCTTCATGTGTTAAAATATGCAAGATAAACTTATGTGTTAAGTTCATGTATCTTCTTGTAAATGCTTATGTGTGAGCAAATGTTCTTTTATATGGTTAAATATGTACTTGAAATAAATACACAAAACATAACTTGCAGAAAATAAACCATCAAACTCACAACAAGAACAAGCTGATAAAGGAGTTCACCCCCCTCCGGGCTACATCTCCTTGAGCTTCCGTCAATGGACTTGGCTCTCTGGGATTAATTTGTCAAAATTTCTTTTACAAGATGCTTCTCAACTCCAATGGAAAAATATTCTGTACCATTGAGATCAGAACACATAAAATCCCCAAAAATGACTAATAGAACTCTGAAAATGGATCATGGCTTATCCGGGCATGACCTCTTTTACATGTGGCCATAAGCTTCCCCGAGCTTCTCTTTGGCAAAAACACCTGTAAAAGTCCTCAACAGCCTCTAAAACCTGTCCCAATGTGTTCAGAGCATAACAATTAGCCAAAAATGATTATTCAATCACAGAAAACAAACATAGGCTCACCAAACCATGTCCTCCATCAATGAGGGCTTCAAGCTCCCTGGAGCTTGCTGAAACTTCAATGGTTCAAAAACTGCAAAAGAAGTCTTCAAATGACCTTGATAATAGTGACAATGGATTCAGGACATCCAAAAACCCCTATATGGGCTTTTACGGCACCTCAATCGGCCAAAAGAAGAAGAAGTTAGGCCTCCTCCATTTTCCTCCTTCAAGCTTGTTGTCTCTGCATCTACAAAATGCACCTCTGTGTGCTTGAACCCAGAACACACGCTTATTTAAGCGCAAAAACCTGGCACTGGGTGCAACCGTGCCAATGGTGCAAACCATAGGACGGTTAGGGCACCTCCAGCCCCTAACCGCTTAGCACCTGGGCATATGGTCATATGACTGTGCACAAATGTAGAAAGGGGCTAACCGTTAACCGTTTTTAAAAACCAATTTTTAAAACCCATTTCCGCGCTCCTGGTCATGGGCATATGGCACATTCCAAGAAACCACAGGATACACAAATAAAACCCGCGCCCTTTTGAAATGTGGTCATATGTAAAACATAGAACTGTGGGTCGGGGCTAACCCCGACCCGACCCCCCACTCTAATATACCATATGTTAAATTTAAATAGATTAAAATCCGCATACATTACAAGGAATAACACGTGGTCTATTGGCACGCAGGACTTTGTTAAAGCGCTTACCAAAGGGGGAGGTCACCGGTTCAAATCCGGTCGGCTCCACAAAACTTTAAACAACAAACCAATAAACCATTAGCCAATAAAGGGGTGCCACTTGGCAGCCCATGACTGGGCCACGTGGCACCACACCATTTGCCGAACATGATGTCACGTGTCACAACACGATTCGTTCAGATGTCGGTCAATCCAAAACTGCCATGTCACCTCTACCATGTCATCGTATGACTACCACATCAGCATACGGTCATGCCACATCAGCATCCATACAGACCGTACGGACTGCCCAGTCAGCGTCCTTTTTTTACCTGTATGACGATTCAGACAGATCGCGATATCTCTCTCTCCCGATGTCCGTTTGAGACGAAACGAATTGCGTTGGGTTCGAAACGACGAGGTCTACGCTCTCATCCGTTTTGAGGCAATTCCGAGAACATTTATTTTTGGGCTAAAATTTGACCCCTGGTCCAGATTTTGATCATTTCTTCTAGTTGTTCTTTGAGTGCTTTTCCAATTCTTTATCTTCTTCTATTTGAACCTTCAATTTTGTGATCATTTGTTCTAGTTCTCGAGTGTCATTTTTCTTGTCTAGTTCTTCTTTTAGTTTCTTGTTTTTCTTCTTTTCTCTTCTGATAACTTCTATGGCACACATTAATTCTTCACGATAGTCAACTTCTACCTTTTCAATTTATTCGTCGACTTCTTCACACTCTTCTTCAGCTTCTTCATATTCTTCTTCAGAGTCTTCTTTTTCAGAGTCTTTTACTGCCATGAATAGAACTCTTCCTGTCTCATTGTCACTGACTTCATCTTCATCTGATGATGAGATGTCTTCTTTTGTGTATAAGCTTTTCTTGAAAACTTTCTTTGTAGTTCTTGTTCCTTTATATGTGTGTTTTCCTTTTGAGTAACCTTCATTATTTCTCTTTTTCTTATGAGGACATTTGTTAGCAAAATGACCAATACCATCACAATTAAAACGAATTAAAGGGAGCTTACCTCTATACCTACCGTTGCTTCCCTTGTTCAGCCTTTTGATGAAGTTGACCACTTCTTCATCATCTTCCGAGGCGTCACTGCTGCTGCTATATTCTTCTTGTTCCTTTTTCTTTTGCTTTGATCTTTTGGATTCCTTGAAGGCTTCTTCTTTTACATCTAGATTTTCCTACTCAGTTCTTATTTCATATGCTGTGAAGATTCCATGCAGTTTGTCCATGCTTATTGAGTCCAGATCCGATATTTCTTCTAGTGTTGATATCTTAGGGTTGAATCTCATAGGAAGAGATCTTAGTATCTTTTGAAAAATTACAGATTCTTCAATTTCTTCTCCCAATTCTATGATTACATTCACTGTTTCATTGACTCGTAAGAAGTAGGCTGCGATATCTTCATCTTCCTTCATTTTTAGTTGTTTGACCTGACCTCTGTAAGTGTGAAGATTTTCTACTTTGACTTTTTTATCTCCTTCATAAATATTTTGAAGCTTGTCCCAAATCTCTTTAGTGGATTTATAGTGTGCAACTTTGGTGAATACTGTATCATTGAGACCATTCAAAAGTGCATTTGTGGCTTTGGAATTATTCTCACCGAGTTTTACTGCTTTGTCATTTGTTGGTGGAACTATTGGTGCTGTGTATCCATCTACAATTGATTGCCAAACTTGAAATCCCTATGCATGCATATATGCCCTCATCCTTATGCTACAAAAAACATACTTTTGTCCATCAAACTGTATTCCATTTTTATATGAGTCGGTACTCTCCATGATCTACCTTTCAGTGGTTAAACTAATTTATGAAGGAAACTGCTATGATACCAATTGTTGGATTACTAAGAGAGGGGGTGAATCAGTAATAAAGCAATTTAATCCTTTTTAACCGTATAATCCAAGTGTTATATCAATGAAGCATTATCATCCAATAACTGCAGAGTAAATAAACAATGAAAAAATGAACAAACATACACATACACGGTACACTAGTGTTTTACGTGAAAACCCAAATCGGGAGAAAACCGCAAAATTCTTTTTCTTATATGTCTTGAAGAATTACATTCATTGGAAGCACCAACTTCCTTTGTTTTCCTGCTACAACTGGAAGGAGGATCCAACCCCCTAGTTTCTCAGGCTACAACCTGAGCGAATATCCAATTCCCCAGTTCTCTGGCTACAACCAGAAGGAGGCTATAACCCCCTATGTTCTCCAGCTACAACCGGAAGGTGGCTACAACCACCTGTCCTTGCCCCGTCCTGCCACCTTGAAGTAGAAGTAGAATGATGGAACCACTGTCAACCTGTCATTATGAGTTATACTGCTGTAAACTTGTACCAATAAATCTGAACCATGTATCAACCATGCATCAACATGTACCTCAACCTGTAATCAACCTGTACCATAAACAAGTGCATCAACCATGCACCAACCTGTACCAAATAACCTGTAATCAACCTATACCATAAACAAGTGCATCCAACCATGTACTAAGTATGTACCAATCATATGTCAACTACTCATCAACTATGACTCATCAATATGCACCAACATCATCAACTATACACCTCATGTAAGTGCCAACTCATCAACTACTTGTCTCAACCATGTACTCAACATGTACCTCAACCAAAAGCCCTCATCAATTTCATCATCCAAATCTGATTTGTAGCTCTATAATAGACCTGGTGTATATGATCAAATTTATACAAACCTTCCTTAACTTCAACAACAAGAGACTAGCATTTTCATCAAACTTTTCTTTAGTCTCACATGCCTAGTTTTGGATTAGTCAACAACCCTAACTTGAAGTAATCATAACTTTGTACTTGTAATGTATAAATATATGAAATTGATACACAATTTTCTTCAGTGTGTTTTATGCAATTCATCCAGGTGTAACTACTTGGAGCCTCTCAGAAAAGGATTTATAGAAAAAATGGCATACCTTGCTGAATTCTGGCTTATTCTATAGAGCGACCTTGTAGAGAGTGCCCTGCACAGAATATTTGTTGAATTGATATGAAACTATGGCACAACATAATAAAGAATGTACCCTAACCAACACATGGTTTCACTTAATTTGGATCTGTTATGAATAAGTTATGACATTTTTACCCGAAACACATGTTTTTGACTAGTTTCAGGACTAGCCACAAACCCTATTTTCCACAGAGTGTAACTTCAAAAATACAATGACCCACAAGCTGGATTTTTTACCATAGATACTTGGATATGTTTTATAAATGGAATAGCAATTTCAAGGTCTGAATAATTATATAAAAAACGTTATAGCGAAAATGGGGAGATGACCTGTAAATAACATACCTTAGAAAGCACCATCAAAAGAATTTATCATTCCTTGTATTTTGGCCTGCTTTTCTTCGCATTCCCTCATAATTTCATCTTAGATATCCTTGGTTACCTCATACACCTATAGATATTCAATATTCTCAAGTGTGATTAAAATGAGAGAGCCTTGCCTCTTATTTGTACTCTCCAAGTAGCTTCCTTAAAAACATCTTCTAGGTCACTTGGCCCCACTTTCCTTATTTTAGGGTCAACCCACTTCTAATTTCTCCATTAAATTTATTATTGAAATAATTTCATTTGTATTCACTTTGAATTATAATACACTCATTACTTCACTTTATTATTTACATTTTAAAATATCTTAAACCACTTTGACTACTTTGACCTTTTCGGGCTTCTAGATGACATATGAGGGTCCTCCAACTTCGTAAGGCCATAACTCTCAAAATGTGAGGAGTTATGTGATGTTCAACATACCACCAAAAATGGAATGACATGTAATATCCATATATAATAGTATTATCTGAAAATATATCATAACTCTTACTGTTATCCATCAAACAAACTTGGGTCCATTACCCAAACTCGGGGTCTCCAACTTCTCATGGCCATAACTCTCTAATCATGAGGAGTTATGTGACATTCTACATACCACCGGAAATGGAATGAAAAGAAATATCCATCTAGGATAGTTTACTTGACAAATTCATTGTCCATCATCTCATTAGTCCATGATTAAGCATGGGTTCTCTTACTCCGCAAAGTGTCTTCCTGTGAGGGGTTTCACCATAAGGGGACCACTTTGGAGTTCATCCATCTTTACTTCTTATCAACCATGACAATACAATAATGAGTCATCTTTACATCAAACAATCTTGGGTCCATTACCCAAACCTTTGTGTCGTGGGGATTTCTTCAAGGGTTGACATCAATGACAACCAACCTTAATCAACACCATTGACCTAAAGAATGCCATAAGTCAATTGTCAGCATGTATGAGGTATGTGGTCTGAAGTGTGTGTGTGTGTGTGTGAAATACTGAGATATATGCATTATGTAGGATTTCAAATGTGAATAAAGGTTTACACTGATTGATTTTTAATATATTAGGTGGCAGGACTCCAAAGAGATCCATAAATATGAAATATTGAGATGGAAGAAGGAAATTACAAAAAATATATGTGTATTGGAAAAATATTTCCCTACAAGTTTCATGGATTTACAGTTCCATTTCATTATACTTGGTTGAAGATATTTAAATGGTAGGTGTCGTATCTACAAGGTGGATGCTTTTACTTGATAGGTATATGAAAACAATAAATTAAATATGCTAGGAAAACAACACACCTAGAGGGATGGGTTACATTGTTGTAGGATATGTATTAAATGAAATATTTTTCTTCCTATGCGGATTTCATGGGAAATATTATGAAGATGTACCATGATTATAGGATGAATAACATGCATTTGATATTATATATGGAGAAGAAAACAAAATCAAATGGTGTTGAAGTACAAGTTGATAAATAAATTTGTTGTGAATGTCATAACTTTTTAAAATATTTACTCTAGAGAATGTTATTTTTAAATTTACAGATTGACATATAGAGTTTTAAATATGTGTTTATTAATTAAAAGGTGTTTACAAACACAAATGTGATTGGCAAGTTCATTCTAAACCATGTGGATTGTATGAATCAATGACTTGATTTGTATAATATATAAAGGGAAGAAGTGTTATAAGCATGTAGACAATTAATTAGGAGATTACACATATGAAGTACTCCTCTTCCCACTAAATTGAATGGGGAATGGAGCAAATATTGCACACTAGAATGAATTCAATGAATGCATCCAAATCGATTAGATGTTGTATGTGTAGATGAAAATAGACCCAAACTTGATATTGGCATTTCCAGAAGATGTGAAAGAAAGGTATGTTTGGAAATCTTAGAAAATATTGTTTAAACGGAATATGGAGACCATTAACTATTTAACTATACATATTTAGATTTCAATGGAATAAGACCCTCAAATTTGATCTTCTATATTGGGGTTAATGACCTTTTTATAGTATTTTAATTTCCTCGTATCCTCTATCTCTTTATTGCACCACAATTTTTCCTTATAGTTATACATGATAGTGTTTTTAATGGTATCAATATTCCACAGAGTGACCTCCTCCTCTATTATCCAATGGTTTAACTAAGACTTAGAATCTTTATCCTAACCCCTCTTAAGTTGTCAATGACTTTGGTTAGAGTTTAAAGCAATCTTAGAAATCCTCTTGCCTTTCATGTTAGTTGCTTTATACTTATTCATTAGGTACCTAGTCATAGGCATGCTTTCAATGGGTGAAAGACCAATGTCAATGAGGGGGATAGGATAGGGTATATTTCTTTTAATTTTAAGATTGTGAAGTATAAAACACTTTTGAGTTTTCTTGATTCTTCTCCATGATTCTATAGAAATGTTACAACCCCAAACTTAACATCCATATAAGATAACAAGAGTGATGAGAGTCTAGACGAGGAGTCTATGTTTTTCCTAGAACCATAAATTTGTTGGTTTATAATTGTTCTCAAGACCAAAATAGGTTTTCCACCCTCCATTAATCATTTTTTCAATGTTATAGTTCATGTTAGAACTTATCCTTGTGTCAACTTCATTAAGCTACAAAAACCCTAATTATAGCAAGTAAACTTCAACATGATAGTAATAAACTAAATCATAACCAGAATGAATATACATAAACCATAAATAAACCTATTTTTTTTTTAAATCTATTTTATTAACTTAAGAATAACCTACTACATAGTTACCACTTGTAAATCCCTTTCCCATGGAGTGAAAGGAACTATAATTCTCTTTAGCCTTTGACTCATGTATACACTCACAACCCTATTACAAAGAGGAATGGGTCCAATACAAAACATAAGATACTAATGATCAACTAGTCACTAAATCCCTCAATATATATTTTCTAGATAATAAATGCATTCAAGGATTCCACTTTTCCCATTTATATTAAAAACTCCTTTTTACATTTTAAACCCCTATTTTTCCATTAATACATCACAACCCATAATCCCACTAAGTAATAAATGACTAATACAATGAGAAAATGTCCAAAATGCTTTCACATACAACTAGGGGCTAATAAGTCCCCACCATTATGTGTTGACTCATCCTTCCGTCAACTTTTTGATGACAAGTACCATTTGGAATAAAAAACAAAGGAATTGTTATTGTTGTCAACTATGTTAAAATAATCAACTCCTCTCCTCTCCTCATCTTGAGCTCTAACTTTAGAGAGAAAACCTAAATTTAATATACATCACCAAAAACTATCCAAAGGCACTCAATACTAACAAATAAAACATAATCTATTGCTCAAAACTATTGGTCATAATCACTATCCACAATTGTAAAAAACAATCCAATCCCATCCCCAAAAAAATAACGTAGTCATCAAGGTAGCTAAGCCTGGTGAGCATGCTCATCAAAAAGCATCTCAAGTTGAAATATGTCAAAAAATGACCACAATTTAAGTAAGGAACATGAAGTGCATGGTAGTTACAACACCAAGAAAGATCATCTTGCAACAATTGGAGATTCATGGAGTTCATCTCAATGCAAAGTCTATGCTTACAAAACCATTGCTATTACTTGCACTACATGATTGGAAGTTAAGACCAAGCACACTAAAACCATGTTGTTACAAGTCACCAATAGAGGTCTCATACACCAATTTGGTCGTGACCTTAAAAATAGATTATTACTATTATTATTTAAATAATTTAGAAACATCTACCAATCCCCACCACCATGATCCACATAAAATTGTAACCCCAAAGTCAAGTTGCAATGTTGCATGCATATTATTTGAACTCAAATTGTACTGTGGCATCCATCTCTACAAGTTGTCGATGGCATATGCATCGATAACCAAACTCAATCTATTAAAAAAGGTGTAACCCATAGAGGATATTGCAACCTAATTGTCGTCACACCAACCATTCTCTGATTCACTCTGTAATGTATTCTAAGAAATATTTCAACCATAATAAAACACGATTCTAGCGAGGACATCTATGACTTATCATTGCATATATTAGAAAGTGTTCCCACAGATGTAGCATGGTAGTGATCAACTAAGCATAGGGTGGTTGCAACTATCGTGGGATTTGTATAATCACGATAAAGTACACATACTGCAACCTTCAACACCAGTCAATCTCTCTAGCAACTAGGATGCAATTGTGAATGATGACTGTCTCTAGTGTCTAACAACATCTTGCAACCTGTTTTTCCTACAAAATATAGACACATAAGGCACACAATCATATACCAAACAAATGGTTATAAGACCCAGTAATTAATGAGGTTATATAAAATATTAAAGACAATGCAAATGTAAAAGTAAATGAGACAAAAGAGAGGAAAAACAAGAATGAAATAAAGATAGAAAATGAAAATAGGAGAGAAACACTTGGGATTGAGAAATAAAAGGCCATACCTATTGGCTTTCCTGTTATTCTAGTTTTCATTATTTCTTCTTGTAATTTCATTCTCAAAGGGCCTTTTGTTAATAGCTAATCAAATAAAGGAGGATGCACAAAAAGCCATGGGACACATTTTAGCCAATCTCGATAAAAGGAATATGCAACCATTACGTAAACTGAGAATTCTTAAATGTGTTTAATATGATGCTCTTATTCATATTCATTATTGCTTATTTATTTTAATGATGAAAATTTATACCAACTATAATATAAAGATTTTCTTGCATGCTTTCATTCTCCATTAACAATTGAATATTCTCACCCTTCATTTTTCTATGATGATGAAGATCTAAGGCTGACAATAATTAACTATTGCAAGCTAATCATTGAGTAACTTCTAATTACTATGGTAAGGAACAATAAAACTATTGGTTGATGAGACCATTGACTAGCATTTATTTTCTTGATGATAATGTTAGTTGTAGATAGACTTATGTTCAGCAAATGTAACATGCCTGAGGGTCACTCACACCCTTTCTTAATTGAATCTGCATTTTAGAAATTGGTTGGGGTTGTGGGTGTGCCTATGTAGGACATACATAGGTTGTATGGGTCATACATGGCATTGGTAGGCTTCCCACCCATCTCTTCTTTTCTAAGCATGTGCTTGTTCACTTGGTATGGTTAATGAACATTGGATTGCATGAAAACTTGTTCCATCAATGGAACATTCATGCAAAACCATAAACTCCTTTAATTGTTGATTTTGGCATTTCATGGTTCATAGTCTTCATGATTATATTATATCGAATGCATTGAGGTTTTGTGTATTGGTTTTTATTTTTGATATTTTAAAAAACAAATTATATGTGTTAAATAAATGCCATTATATCTATATCTATATAAAATTTGAACACCATATAAAGTTTGAATTGGAGCTTGCTATTTTAAGGAGTAAGTAGATTTTATGGTTCAAAGATTACAAGTGTATTCACGTTGGCATTTAAATGAGCAAGAACCCAACTCTACATTGGATAGTGTTACCTTGAAAAAGTACCATCATTCTGATAAGAGGAGGATAACCATAATTCTTCTTCCAATTGATTGATGAGAGCTTGAGTATTAGGTTTGAGAACCACTTATAATTGCTTCTTCTTGTATTTGCATTGGTACATAAATAAAGTATTACAATCATAACTGAACACACACATTGAACTATGACGGTGTCTCATTCCGTAGAACCTTGAGAGACCTAATTCAGTTGGATATCTACATGCAAAGTAGTCATGTCGAAGACAAAGTTCTCAATGAGAAAAAAATTGTAGAGTCTTGGGTTTTATTAGCCTGATTACTATCCATGTGTTATTAGTTGGTTGATGTGTGTAGGTTACACTGGAGAGAATGCATACCTCTAACCTTGAAGAGTAGTTGCACTCAAAATTGAACCAAGAACAAAGGCCTCGTAGCCACTCAAAGAACATAGATCTATGCATAAGTTAGAGAAACACAAACTAGAAAATTAACTCTACAAAGTATCCATGTTGGTGAAGTGAGTGCACAACAAGTGGGCTATAAGTCCCTCATCTATGGATCATCACTAGTATTCAATGATGTCTAGAAAATAATAGAAGTAAATTCAATTAGAACCATGCTTGAAGGGGACCACAACTATCATCATATCTTTGATTCCTAAAGAAGATCTAAAATATTACCACATTCTTCAACACAAGAAAACATAACTAGACTATGAAGCGAAGAAACCAATCATTGGTCATGGAAATGTTCCAGACCATTCCTATAGAGGAAAAAAGATTGCTTGACTCCAGGTTATTGAGGCGATCTCATCCCCCTGATGTTATTACCACTTGTCCATGGAGATAATACCATAGATCATATTCTTGGATGGTGAAAAATGTTGACAATACCCCTAAGACAACTTTATTAAGCTACAAAAACCCTAAATGCAACAAATAAACTTCCACATAATAGTAATAAACTATGTCGCAACAACAATGAAACTATATAAACCATAAATAAACATAAGGAATGTTCAAGTCTATTTTATTATCTTAAGAATAACCTACTACATCACTTAGCGCTTGTGCCTCCCTTACCCATGGTAGACAAGAGATCAAAACTCTCTTCAATGTTTGACTCCCTTTTATACCCATAACCCCACTACAATGACAAATGGGTCGAATAAAAAATGTAAGACACCCATGCTCAACCACTCATTAAACCCCTCAATATATATAGTGCCCAATGGAGGTGGATAATTAATGCATTCCACAATTCCACTTTCTCCATTTACATTAAAAACCTCCTTTTACATCTAAAACCCCTATTTTGACATTACATCACAACCCATAATCCCATTAAGTAATAAATGACCAATACAATGAGCAAATGTTAAGAATGCATTCATATGCAACTAGGAGTTAATAGTTCTAGTTAAGCATGCAGTGAAGGTAGATTCTGGAATATTTGTATGATTTAGTTTCCTATAAGTTGTTATTGTCATACGCAAAATTAGTGTAAATGATCTTTTTGGATTTGATTATCATAACCTTTATTTTGTTAGTGTTCATTGGCATACCTATGCTAGAACAAAATCCTTGAGAATCATTTATCGCTTATTGAGATTAGAGGGGCACGTCACCATAATATCATCAACGTAAAGAAGAAGAGTGATGACTATCCCAACCAGAGTAGTGCTTACACAACCTACTTCTTCCAAACATGCTTTTAACTTGTCATTGTAAATGTAAAAAAGTGTAGGGGATAGGGACAACCTCTGCTTAAATCCTATATTACAATTAATATATTTCAACCAATCTTTAGTGTTTCTAAACTTATTAATAACCATCTGATGCTTGCTATTTTAAGGGGTAAAATCATGAAGATGGGTAACACTTTTGCTTGTTTTATGACAAAAAAAACCGTATTTTCACAAGTTCTTCAACTTTCGGCATACAAAAGTATTTTTTTTATTTAGAATTTCACTTTACAGTAAAAAACAAAACTTGTGAAGAATTTTGTTATCTTTCCAATGACTATTTTTCAATTTTTTTTTATCACAATTTGAAATGTCAATTTGACAATTGTTTAACAATATGTTCCTTAAACATGAAAGGAGTGATAATGAGTTATTGTTTTCCACAACAATGTATCTATTATTAAACTTATGTTTTTAAGAAATGAAATATACTGCAACAATCTACAGAGACTCTATTTTATTATGACTATAATTTTGAATCTAACGGATGAATATTATAATTTCTAGAATTTTTTGAAGTTGACCAAGCTGAAAATGTTGCAGATTTTAAACACATGTTTTTCTACACCTTGTATATATCTTAATTTTTACTTAAAAGTAAAATCTAAAAATACCCTTTTGAAGAGAATAGTTTAACGATTATGAATATAAATTTTCCATAGTTTTCTACAGTGTATTTTTAGAGATATGGATTTTTCATTTCACCGAATCATAATCTCACCTAAAAATATTATGCAGTAATGTTTTTATAAAATTAAATAAAATTAGATAAAAACAATGAAAATGAAAACAAATTATACCCAATGAAAGTAGATTCAATTTTAAAAATGTTGGTATCAATTCTGAAACTAAATTCTGAGTATTTTTAAGAGTCCTCTACCTTCAAAGATGAAGTAAGATGGGGAGAATTTGCAGTTTCCTGCAAACAGTCCCATTTTCAGGTTTTCAGCCGAAATATTCTTTTGGCCAAAACCTAGTTTTTAATGGAATCTGTTAAAAATAAACGTTTCAGCTGAAAAGTATTTCGGCCAAAATATGCTTACCATGGGAAAATAATTCATCCAAAAAAAATTGTACATGAATTTTGAGGGCGCCGTTAAATTTGACGTGAAAATTTTCGGCCGAAAAAATTCCTAGCAACATTTTTTCGGCCGAAAAATTGCCGCTAGAAATTTTGGAGACCTGATTGTCACGAAAGTGTTACCTAGCTTCATGATTTTAATATATTCCTCTAAATTGATGCAATTCTTAGCTAAAAAAGAACCTCTAAGTATTTTAATATATTCCAAAGGTTATTTTCAGGCACCATATCAAAAGCTTTCGTAAAGTCAATGAAGCAATACATGAGATTGTTTTTATTATTTCAACCTTTCTCTGTGACTATTCTAAGTCACTAAGTAGTTCAAATTGAGTGATGGCTTCTAAAAGCAATCCAACCTTAACCCTTTTTCTATCACTCTCTAGACATATATTCATCTTTTTTATTAAAATAATCCTATATAATTTGGCTAAAAAAAAAGTAATCATAATGATCCTATGTTGTTTTCCACTTTTATAGATATAAAAGTTAATTAAACCCATAGAAAACTTTTCTTCACTACTTGACGACTCAAAAATTCACACTTTTGATGAATACAAAACTTTAATCAATTTATTTTCGACATATATAAACCAACCTAAAATGAAACAAAATTCCAACTGAGATCATAACAAAACTCTAATAAATTAAAATTCCATTGAATGTAGTTATGTTCATCGTTTGGTACATGTTTATAATGCATTTGTGAGTTTGGAATTGTATGCCCTTTCCCTGGTTTGAGTCCATTTATAATGAAAGCCAACTACAAAAATGTGGAGAATAGACAAAATTAATGTTTTCGACTTGCCAGATTCGAACCAACGACCTAAGGATGACAATCAAGTATTTCCTCCCACTACAGTCCTCCGCTCTACAAACTGAGCTAAAGTCATAACATACCTCGATTCGAGAGCTGCGAGTTTATGTCAGGCCATTTCCTTCAATACCTCCCTAGCTAGGAGGGAGTGTTGATATTATGGTAGTTGCGGGAGGTATTTACCTCCACGTGTAACCCTGGCAAGAATAGAATATTTCGGGAAGCAAGAAGAGACCCTAAAACATTGAACATAGCCCTAGAAGACAAGTAGGCTCAAGGAAATATTTAATATTAAGTATTTAGCCTACAAAATGAGAATTCGGTCCAGACAGTTTAGGAAAAATAGTATAAATACAAGTAGCTAGACCTCATTTTGTATATATAGCTCGAAATTTCAGCCAGGAAGAAGTGTGAACTATAGAAACTGGGCAAGTGCGCAAATCTGGGTAGTAGATATAGCCACAACTACTACAATTTGTATTCTTGGTTTAGGCTCGAACTGTCTATTGGTTATGGTTGGACTTTCTGATCAGTCTTTCTTGGTGCATTAGCCTTGATTGTCTATTGGTTTTCTTTCAAAATCATTCTTTGTCAAGGTTAAGGTGCTCGGGGGTGGATTCCGTCTCAGGTTGGGTGACAATATTGTTATATTGTCTATGGATAAATGAGCACATCCAATATTTTCTAACAACTAGGACGTGGATCTCCATAGAACAGTGTTGGGAAGTTCATTTCCTCAACAAATTTGTCCTTGAATATTCCAAGTGGATATTGCCCCTCAACATGTTGAATTTCGAAAATCTTATCTTGCAAGTCACGAATGCGCTGTGAGTCAGTGAATCCATGTATCAATATTTCAACAGGTCTTTCATTCTCTGATTCATTGCTTGTATCGGATTCACTAGCAGTCTCGAGAGTCTGTGCAGAGAAGTCATCTCCTTTTCAAAGAACATTGTTCCAGTTCTCATTTATACAAATTTTATGTGCTTTGTACAGGGCCCTGGAACATAATTATTTTAATGCTTTCATGACAACATGCACACACACTTTACATGTCTGGTATGCATTCTTGTATTGAAAGTGTCTTTTGAGAGCTACAGAAATTTTCATTGCATTGCTAATGAATTGTGGCAAGGATTTTTGCACAACATCTAGTTGGACATGCACATTAATAATTGATCATGTTAAGCCCATTTGGGGTTGTTTAGAGCCCCAGGGTATGATTTGTGCAAATGAAATTTGCAGAGACACAAGTCTCTCTTCAAGTACTGTAAGTGCACTTACATCTAGTAGTGTTGTATTACATCTTATTTGTTCAAGCATTGCAAAGTGTGGCAGTTTTCCATTTTCAAGTGATTGTTTGCATGGAAGACAAATATTTCCACTGGAAAATGTTTTATCATTTAGTGTCAAGATGAGGTATTCTGCTTCCAAATCATGGGTAAAAGACTTTGTGTTTTTTGTGAAAGTCAATTGATCGAAAATTGCACATGCAATGGAAGGAGTGTCTTTAATTTGTTTCATATATATCTCTTTTGCATCTTTCTTCCATAGGGAAGTATGCGTAGAAAGTGTTTGTTGGTTTTGATTGGTAATAGTGCATGGTGTTGGCTCTAGCCCACGAAATGTGTTTTATTCCTCTTGGTCAGTACCATGACCATTGTGGGATATGTGGTCATACCTGTTTCTCTCATGTATCTGTTTTTTCAAGATGTGGTAGGTTAACTTCTGCTTGCCACTGGAAACTAGTTTCACTTGTTGACAAGCCATGTTGGAGGTGGAATTGACATTTCTTATGATCATTGCATCCTCACTGTCTTGATGATGCAAATTGTTATGTTCTTTGTCATTCGACATGTGATGTTTGTGCTCAACAGAAAATGCGAAAATGTGATTGTGTTGTGCACGAACAATTTTTTTTAGGTTGTGATATGTCAGTTTCTGTCTAGAAGGAAGCATATCAATGTATTTGTTTCGCTCACGTATGAACTTTTTCAAGTTGTGATAAGTTAGTTTACATTTTTTGTTCAAGGTCTGGATGACCTCATGACAATTGGGATGAGTTTCATTCTGATTAAATAGAATGCAATGCTTATGCATATTCAATGTGGTTTGGGTGGCATTGAGACTGGATCCTGAACTAGTAGTATTTCTTATACCACCAATGCATTTTTTTCTCTCACGTGTGACCTTTTTCAAGTTGTGATAAGTTAGTCTACATTTTTTGTTCAAGTTCTGGATGACCTCATGACAACTAGGATGAGTTTCATTATGATTAAATAGCATGCAACACTTATGCAGATTCGATGCGGTTTGGGTGGCATTGACACTGGACTCTGAACTGGTAGTATTTCCTATACTACCAATGTATTTTTCTCTCTCACGTATGACCTTTTTCAAGTTGTGATAAGTTAGTCTACGTTTTTTGTTTAAGCTCTATATGGCCTCATCACAACTGGGACGAGTTTCATTCTCATTAAATAACATGTGATGCATATGAATATTCGATGTGGTTTGGGTGACATGGATAGTAGACCCTGAACTAGTAGTAATTGTCATTCAAGGTTGATAATGGATATGCAACGTATCTGTTTTCAACGAGATGATGTCAATTGTTCGATCATAGTTTGAATCAATACAATAGGAATGGGCACTACCATCTGACAGGGCCAACCAGACCTAGATATTTACTCTGAATATGATAGATAGCCATTGCAAACAAAATCCGCCACCCTCTACATTTCATTTCTCATATGGCAGTGCCATGTTTACAAGGTATTGTTTCCAACTTCCAATTGTCGACATATTTTCTAGGAGATATGGTGAAAGGTGTTGATGCAAGCAGCTTAAATCCTGTTGGTTGTCGCCTATAATTGCATTGCAAAAGGACTGTACAGTGTAAATCCGCAACGACTGCACATCGAACTATGTTTCTACCAAACAACAAATTGCATTGAACATACTATGTCCACAACTAGATGCAACAATTGTCGCTATCTGCAAGCCATGGGAGTGTATACTATGCATAATTCATTTCCAATGTGATTCAAGGTCTTTGCAAATGAGGGACAAGTAAATATGAGGTCCTCCAAGATTGCATATGGATAATTTTCTATAGAGTAGTGGTTCATAATGACCACGGACAGGATTGGCACCATGGAACAAGATGAAATATGGATCGCTAGATGCAGTTTTGTTGAATAGTAGATATCTTGTTTTTCTTTTCAATGACCATATTCCAATTGATATATTCAGCCACTTGGACAACCACCGTATAAAAAATGTATCTCCCCAAATTCCCCTCTCATGTGCAGGCATAATTGCATATGCAGACAACCACATCTTTGAAAAATACGTAGTGACATCATGTATTCCATGCAACTGGCAAAGAAAATCAGATGCCAATTCGTATTGATACGACTCCAATGCCCCAACGTCTCCATTTTTTAAACAACCCAAGAAATAATCTATCAATCCATTGCGCAGGTCGAACGAGGGATAACATAAATGCAATAGAACTTGAAATGCATCGAAGAGGCAATCTCCTACTGTATACGAGAATGCATCCAATCTAAAAATCCCATTGTGATGCAATACCTTGTCAATGTTTTCATGTACAATGGAGTATGTATCTATTTCATAGGACTCAACATCTATTACTTGCTTCATCTCTTAAGCTATGATTTTCAAGATGTTTCTTAGCTATATTCAGTTTATATGCAAACAGAGAAAAAAAAAGAAAAAAGAAAACTATAAGTGTGGAACTACATACTAATTCCGCTATGTATCCTTCAACCTTCTTCCTGTCAAATTCAATCCCCCTAGTCGCTACAACATATGAAAAGCAAACAAACGTACAGTGAACAATGAACCAAATAGAAGAGACAATGCAAATTAAATAACACTATAAATTTGCTCAGCACAAAGACCGAGTATTCAAGGCATATCATTTTTTAACCTATTCCACATGTGCATCCTATAAGCATTTTAGTGGAAGAAGATGCTTTGCAAGACATAAAGGAAAACACAAAACCAACAGGTGGACGGAGTTTTTGATTCAGAGAATAAAAGCATGCCCTGTCACAAGGCCTTGGAAGATGCTTTCCCCCTGTGACAACTATGAATTCATTTTCTAAACCCCTTTGCATTGCTATTTTCGAAAGATCTATGGCACGATATCCAGGACATGAAAGTTGGCATATGTGATTGGACGGGAACAACCTGGAAAAAATGCACCAAACACATGGTTTCCAGGAACATAAAATATGAGGAGAACATTCAATTTTCTTTTTTATATTTCACTGTGGCTGCAACAGATGTGGGTTCTGTGTCCAGCATCGATATTCAAATGGGAACAAGGCGTTTTGGAAGGGAACAAAATGGGAAAAATGCACCAAACGTATAGTTTCCAGGAACATAAAATATGAGGAGAACATTGATAAAAATGCACTAAACGTATTGTTTTTAGGACTAGGAAAAATGAGGATTTTTTTTTTTATATGTCACTATGGTTGCGACAGAGGAGGGTTCTTTATAGAACATTTACGTTTAATAACATGGACAATATTCTAGTCATAGCAGTCACACAGAAATATGTTATGCAAGAGGATTTTGAGCCATGGATTCCTAGTATTGAAAATTCTTGCTTGCAAGCTGCAAATAGCAAACAACAAACAAGGAATAGAAATGAAACCATGGCATAGAAACTTACCCGTGAACGAGGAACGACAAAAGTGCAGCTGCAAACCCTGCAAATTGCAACAACAGGTCCAACTGTGGATGCAGGACCCTAACCTTGCAAAGTGGAAGAAAACAAGAGCAAGCAACAAACAACAAACTAGTGAACAAGCACCAAGAAGTCCAATTGCAGCTGCAGGACCTCAACTTTGAAAAGTTGAATAAAAAAACAACAAGCAACACCGAATGAACTAACGAGCAAGCATGAACCAATGAACCAGTAATGTCAGTGAAGAAAAATATTGCCCAAATTCACTGCAGACAACATTATATCCAAAAACCAGAGGAAAATGTATTTTAACACGCATGTTGAGTAAACATTTAAGGTTGTGAGGCATGTTAGGTAAACACTTAAGGATGTCAGAACCACTAAAGGACATCGCGTTGTGCAAACATTTAAGAAATAATGCAGTGTTGCAGGCCTGCTTACATATGCAATAATGAAAATGCCTCTCTAAGTACGCAACAATAAAGAAAAATAAAATAAAATAATAATAATAATAATAGTAGTAATAATAATAATAATAATAACAACAACAACAATAGTTCGAACAATGGAGACTATGCAAAAAAAATTACTCAGAGGACAAAGTAATATGAAGTCAACTGATAAAAAAATGACTATCCATGCTCAAAACTTTGGATATCTAAACATTTCAATATGAATAATACAAATTCAAAAAGACCGTAGATGATAAAAACTTTGGATATTCTAACATACAAAACATTGGGAATGACGAAGCTGGCAATAAGACCTCAAATCTATTATCCAATGAGATCATGACATATAAGGGTTTTTTTTATTATATACAAAATAATGTTTTTAGTTATGTAGTTCGAGCAATAGAGATTATGCAAAAATTTGTAGTCAAACGACAAACTAATATAAACTCAACAAATTATTGATCACTATAAACTTTGGATATCTAAACATTTCAGTATGAGTAGTACAAATTCAAAAAGACCGTAGATGATAAAAACTTTGGATATGCCAACATATAAATCATTGGGAATAACGAAGCCGACAATAAGACCTCAAATCTATTATCCAATGAGATCATGCCATATAAGGGTTTTTTTATTATATAAAAAACAATGTTTTTAGTTCTGTAGTTCGAGCAATAGAGATTATGAAAAAAATTGTACTCAAACGACAAACTAATATAAAGTCAATGAATTATCGATCGCTATAAACTTTGAATATCTAAACATTTCAGTATGAATAGTACAAATTCAAAAAGATTGTAGATGATAAAAAATTTGGATATGCCAACATATAAATCATTGGGAATAGCGAAGCTGGCAATAAGACCTCAAATCTATTATCCAATGAGATCATGACATATAAGGGTTTTTTTATTATATAAAAAATAATGTTTTTAGTTATGTAGTTCGAACAATAGAAATTATGAAAATTTTTGTAGTCAAACGGAAAACTAATATAAAGTCAACGAATTATCGATCGCTATAGTACCTCTACGCCTTCGACAGGGACTAATAAGAATGTATTATATATCTTGACCTATGTCAAACATACCATTTATGACTATGGTATAATTTGTTGTAATAATCATGATTTCCTTGGACTTGGTGTCTATTTAGGTAAGAAAAACTATATATGTATTTAGTTTTCAAAAATTACTTGTAATTTGACCACTATAGAACTAATATACTTTTCTATTTGTAATGATAAACACATGTTTTTTTTTGTTGAATTTCATGGATTCAAACAAGAGATATTTGCATATCCAAGATGTATGAACCAATTTGAGGGATAATTTTCTAATAATTTACATAAAATTATTTATATAAACAATAAGGTTTTTCTACCACCAAATTATAAGTTGGGATATCACCTCAATAATCAATTTGATGGAAAGTTTGAAAATAAAGGCCCTCTGGCTAATTGGTTCAAGAAGTATGAAGTAATTGAAAACTTGGGAAGATTTTTTCCAATGATCATTCAACTAAAGAAATAGATCAAGTCATAGTTGATGTGCCAAAAGTTATGAAGAAGAAATACATATTTATGAGCTCCTTATTGGAAGGATATATTAATACTTCATCTATGAGATGCTATGCACATTTTTAAAAATGTTTAATATTTTATATTACGATATATATCAAGCAAAGAGAATGACAACTTATCTTCATGGAGAGATATTGCTTTTTCACAAACTAAATTTTATAAAAGACACTTGTGTCCAAATAATGAAAATGAAACATATAGTGTAGAACTCCAAAGGATTATGAAAACAATGAGCTAGATTAACCAAAAAATGTCATTCATTAAATACAAACCTCTACTAGTTGCAGGTCATCATTGAATAAATATTTTATGGTTGATGGACATCACTCGATTTCAAACATATAATTTCCATAATTTTATGAGGGTATTATATCATTTTAACTCTTATTGTTAATGTTTAATGTCTAACATATTTTGATTTATTTTGTTAAACTTATACTAACAAGTACTAATAATATGATTTCATAAAATACCATATCATTGGCAATTAGGGGGGATTCATATCTTACCATTGACCTAAAGAATGCCATAAGTCCATTGTCAACATGTATGAGGTATGTGGTATGAAGTGTGTGTGCAATAATGAGAGATATGAATTATGTAGGATTTAAAATGTGACTAAAGGTTTACACTAATTGATTTTTAATATATTAGGTGGCAGGCCTCCAAAGAGATCCATAAATTTGAAATATTGAGATGGAAGAAGGAAATTACAAAAATTATATGTGTATTGGAGAAATATTTCCCTACAAGTTTCATGGATTTACAGTTCCATTTCATTATACTTGGTTGATGATATTTAAATGGTAGGTTTCGTATCTACAATGTGGATGCTTTTATTTGATAGGTATATGAAAATAAAAAAATATGCTAGTAAAACAACACACCTAGAGGGATGGGTTACATTGTTGTAGGATATGTATTAAATGAAGTATCTTTCTTCCTATGCGAATTTCATGAAAAATATTTTGAATATGTACCATGATTATACAATGAATAACATGCATTTGATATTATAGATGGAGAAGAAAACAAAATCAAATGGTCTTGAAGTACAAGTTGATAAATAAATTTGTTGTGAATGTCATAACTTTTTAAAATGTTTACTCTAGAGAATGCTATTTTTAAATCTATAGATGGACATATAGAGTTTTAAATATGTGTTGTTTAATTAAAAGGTATTTACAAACACAAATGTTATTAGTAAGTTCATTCTAAACCATGTGGATTGTATGAATCAATGACTTGATTTGTATAATATATAAAGGGAAGAAGTGTTATACGCAGGGAGACAATTAATTAGGAGATTACACACATGAAGTACTCCTCTTCCCACTAAATTGAATGGGGAATGGAGCAAAGATTGCACACTAGAACAGATTCAATGAATGCATCCAAATCGATTAGATGTTGTATGTGTAGATGAAAATAGACCCAAACTTGATATCGACATTTCTAGAGGATGTGAAAGAAAGGTATGTTTGGAATTCTTAGAAAATATTGTTTAAATGGAATATTTAGACCATTAACTATTTAACTATACATATTTAGATTTCAATGGATTAAGACCCTCAAATTTGATCTTCTATATTGGGGTTAATGAACTCTTTATAGTATTTTAATTTCCACGTATCATCTATGATCCGGGGCAGGATCTTTTATGATTATGGTTGAGTTTTAACTTGCATGAATATTTTAACCATTTGAGAAATTAACGAAAGAAGGAGGAAAGAAGAGGATATATATATCAGTCAAATACACATATGTAGATCTGAAAACAGTAAAGAACAACAAACCATAAGAACGCAGGTTGATAACGGAGTTCGGCACAAAGTTTGCCTACGTCTCCGGGCCTTTTTCCTGTGGGGAAGGCTTCTTTATTTCTGCTCAAGTGCTCAAAATTACATCTCAGCAATGCCCAAAGGCTACAAGACTGATCTGGTCTTGTTGACACAGATCTCTAGAACCCAATGCAAGAAACGGCACGCAAATCTGATGCTCCAAGCTCCCAGAAACG
>SNQJ01S0010523.1:332201-362433 GCA_010110895.2 Picea sitchensis
GGACTCCGTTTGCGATAAAAATTATACCACCGGATTCAGGAAGACGAGACGGACGCAATGGCACAGGTTTCGTCTGATTCCGAGCACTTTCATTTTTGAGCAATTTTAAGCCCTATCTGGCTTCTGGATCTGTTTTCAGATCAATCTATCTCTTTATTGCACCACAATTTTTCCTTAAACTTATACAAGATAGTATTTTTAATGGTATCAATATTCCATAGAGTGACCTCCTCCTCTATTATCCAATGGTTTAAATAAGACTTAGAATATTTATCCTAACCCCTCTTAAGTTGTAGGTGAATTTGGTTAGAGTTTAAAGCAATCTTAGGAATCCTCTTGCCTTTCATGTTAGTTGCTTTATGCTTATTCATAAGGTACCTAGTCATAGGCATGCTTTCAATGGGTGAAAGTCCAATGTCAATGGGGGGGATATGATAGGGTATATTTCTTTTAATTTTAAGATTGTGAATTATAAAACACTTTTGAATTTTCTTGATTCTTCTCCATGATTCTATAGAAATGTTACAACCCCAAACTTAACATCCATATAAGATAACAAGAGTGATGAGAGTCTCAAAGAGGAGTCTATGTTTTTCCTAGAACCATAAATTTGTTGGTTTATAATTTTTCTCATGACCGAAATAGGTTTTCCACCCTCCATTAATCATTTTTTCAATTTTATAGTTCATGTTAGAACTTATCCTTGTGTCAACTTTATTAAGCTACAAAACCCTAATTGTAGCAAAAAAACTTCATCATAATAGTAATAAACTAAATCATAACCAGAATGCATATACATAAGCCATAAATACACTGAATAAAATTTTTAAATCTATTTTATTAACTTAAGAATAACCTGCTACATAGTTACCACTTGTACATCCCTTTCCCATGGAGTGCAAGGAACTAGAATTCTCTTTAGCCTTTGACTCATGTATACACTCACAACCATATTACAAAGAGGAATGGGTCCAATACAAAACATAAGATATTATTGATGAACTAGTCACTAAACCCCTCAATATATATTTCCCAGATAATAAATTCATTTGAGGATTCCACTTTTCCCATTTCGATTAAAAACCCCTTTTTACATTTAAAACCCCTATTTTTCCATTAATACATCACAACCCATAATCCCACTAAGTAATAAATGACTAATACAATGAGAAAATGTCCAAAATTCTTTCACATACAACTAGGGGCTAATAAGCCCCCACCATTATGTGTTGATTCATCCTTTCGTCAACTTTCTGATGAAAAGTACCATTTGGAAGAAAAAACAAAGGAACTGTTATTGTTGTCAACTATGCTAAAAGAATCAACTCCTCTCATCTCCTCTTCTTGAGCTCTGACTTCAGAGAGCAAATCCTACATCTAATATACATCACCAAAAACTATCCAAAGGTACTCAATACTAACAAATCAAACATAATCTATTGCTCAAAACTATTGGTCATAATCACTATCCACAACTTCCAAAAACAATCCAATCCTACCCCCCAAAAAAATAGTGTAGTCATCGAGGTTGCTAAGCCTGGTGAACATGCTCATCAAAAAGCATCTCAAGTTGAAATATGTCAAACAATGACCACAATTGAAGTAAGGAACATGAAGTGCATGGTAGTTACAACACCAAGAAAGATCACCTTGCAACAATTGGAGATTCATGGAGTTCATCTCAATGCAAAGTTTATGCTTACAAAACCATTGCTATTACTTTCTCTACATGATTGGAAGTTAAGACCAAGCACACTAAAACCATGTTGTTACAAGTCACCAATAGAGGTCTCATACACCAATTTGGTCGTGACCTTAAAAATAGATTATTATTATTATTATTATTAAAATAATTTAGAAACATCTACCAATCCCCACAACCATGATCCACATAAAATTGTAACCCCAAAGTTGAGTTGCAATGTTTCATCCATACTATTTGAACTCGAATTGTACTGTGGCATCCATGTCTACAAGATGTCGATGGCATACACATCGATAACCAAACTCGATCTATTAACAAAGGTGTAACCCATAGATGAGATTGCAACCCGATTGTCGTCACACCAACCATTCTCTGATTCACTCCATCATGTATTCTAAGAAATCTTTCAACCATAATAAAACATGATTTTGGCGAGGACATTTATGACTTATCATTGCATATACTAGAAAGTGCGCCCACAGACGTAGCATGGCAGGGATCAACTAAGCACATGGTGGTTGCAACTCCCGTGAGATTTGTATATTCATGATAGAGTAAACATGTTGCAACCTTTGACACCAGTCAATCTCTCTGGCCATTAGGATGCAATTGTGAATGATGACCGGCTCTAGCCTCTAACAACAACGCGCAACCTGTTTTCCCTACAAAATATAGACGCATAAGGCACACAATCATATACCAAACAAATGGTTATAAGACACAATAATTAATGAGGTTATATAAATATTAAAGACAACACAAATGTAAAAGTAAATGAGATAAAAGAGAGGAAAGAAAAGAATGAAACAAAGATGGAAAATGAAAATAGGAGAGAAATGAAAGGCCAGGCCTATTGGCTTTCCCATTATCCTAGCTTCCATTATTTCTTCTTGTAATTTCACTCTCAAAGGGTCTTTTGTTGATAGCTAGTCAAATAAAGGAGGAATCTGCATAAAGAGCCACGGGACACATTTTAGCCAGAGATTGTCGAGATAAAAACAATATACAACCATTGAATGTTGTTTTTTCTCATTTAAGTTTTGCAGAGTCAGATATTTGTGTCCATTATTTTATTGATTTACATGAATTGATAATCTCTCAAATGTGTTTGATATGATTCTCTTATTCATATTCCATTGTTGCTTGATTATTTTAATGATGACAATTTATTCCTAACTATAATTTAGATATTTTTTCATGCTTTCATTCTCCATTAACAATTAACAATTGAATATTATGAATAGCTCTATATTCTCACCCTTCATTTTTCTATGACTATGACTATGAGTATGACTATGAAGATTTAAGGTTGACACTAATTAACTATTGCAAGTTAATCGTTGAGTAACTTTTAATTACGATTGTAAGGAACAATAAAACTATTGGTTGATGAGACCATTGACTAGCATTTATTTGCTTGATGATAATGTTAGTTGTAGATAGAATTTTGTTTCAACAATTGTAACACGCCCTGAGGGTCACCCATACCCTTTCTTAATTGAATTTGCATTTTAGAAATTGGTTGGGGTTGTGGGTGTGCCTATGTACGCCATACATATGTTGTATGGGTCGTACATGGCATTGAGGTTAATGAAGTTTGGATTGCATGAAAACTTGTTCCATCAATGGAATGTTCATGCAAACCATAAACTCCTTTAATTATTGTTCCTTTTCACTAATTTTGGCATTTCATAGTTCAAAGTCTGCATGAGTATATTATATCAAATGCATTGAGGTTTTGTGTATTGTTTTTCGTTTTTGATATTTATAAAAATCTTTTTATATGTGTTATATAAATGTCATTATATATATATGGTTTAAATAATGGATCATTCATATATGTTTTGATGAATGGTGTTTAAAGTTTGAATTGGAGCTTGCTATTTTAAGGAGTAAGTAGACTTTATAGTTAAAAGATTACAAGTGTATCCGAGTTGGCATTTAAATGAGTAAGCACCCAACTATACATTGGATAGTGTTACCTTCAAAGAGTATTATCATTATGATAAGAGGAGGATAACCATAATTCTTCTTCCAATTGATTGATGAGAGATTGAGTATTAGGTTTGAGCACCACTTATAATTGCTTCCTCTTGTATTTGCATTGGCACATAAATAGAGTATTAGAATTATAATTGAACACACACACACACATTGAGCTATGACAATGTCTCATTCTCTAGAACCTTGAGAGACCTAGGTCAATTGGATATCTATGTGCAAAGTAGTTGCATCGAAGACAAAGTTCTCAGTGACAGAGTATTTGTAGAGTCTTAGGTTTTATTGGCCTAGTTACTATTCATGTGTTATTAGTTGGTTGATGTCTTAATGATACACTAGAGAGCAGACATACCTCTAACCTTGAAGAGTAGTTGCACTCACAATTGAACCAAGATCAAAGGCCTTGTAGCCGCTCAAAGAACATAGATCTATGCATAAGTTGGAGAAACACAAACTGGAAATTTAACTATGTAAAGTATCCATGTTGGTGAAGTGAGTGCACAACGAGTGGGCTATAAGTCCCTCATTTACGGATCATCATGAGTATTCATTGATGTCTAGAAAATAATAGAAGTAATTCAATTAGAACCATGCTTGAAGGGGACCACAACTATCATCATATCTCTAATTTTTAAAGAAGATCTAAAAGATTACCACATTCTTCAACACAAGAAAACATAACTGGACTATGAAGCGAAGAAACCAATCATTGGTCATGGAAATGTTCCAGACCGTTCCTATAGAGGTAAAAAGATTGCTTGACTCCAGGTTATTGAAGCGATCTCATCCCCATGATGTTACTACCACTTGTCCATGGAGACAATACCATAGATCTTATTCCTGAATGGTGCAAAATGTTGACAATACCCTAAGACAACTTTATTAAACTACAAAAACCCTAAATGCTACAAATAAACTTTTGCATAATAGTAATAAACAATGTCGCAACAACAATGCAACTACATAAACCGTAAATAAACACAAGGAATCTTAAAGTCTATTTTATTATCTGAAGAATAGCCTACTACATCACTTAGCACTTGTGCCTCCCTTACCCATGGTAGGCAAGGGAGCAAAAGTCTCTTCAATGTTTAACTCCCTTTTATACCCATAACCCCACTACAATGATAAATGAGTCCAATACAAAATATAAGACACCCATGTTCAACCACTCATTAAACCCCTCAATATATACAGTGTCCAATGGAGGGGATAATTAATGCATTCCACAATTCCACTTTCTCCATTTACATTAAAAACCTCCTTTTACATCTAAAACCCCTATTTTGACATTACATCACAACCCATAATCCCATTAAGTAATAAATGACCAATATAATGAGCAAATGTCAAGAATGCATTCATATGCAACTAGGAGTTAATAGTTCTAGTTAAGCATGCAATGAAGGTAGATTCTCGAATATTTGTATGATTTAGTTTCATATAAGTTCTTATTGTCATACACAAAATTAATGTAAATGATCTTTTTGAATTTGATTATCATAACTTTTATTTTGTTAGTGTTCATTGACATACCTATGCTAGAACAAAATCCTTGAGAATTATTTATCCCTTATAGAGATTAGAGGGGCACGTTGCCATAATATCATCAATGTAAAGAAGAAGAGTGATGACTATCCCAACCAGAGAAGTGCCTACACAACCTGTGTCTTCCAAACATGCTTTTGACTTGTCATTGTAAATGTAAAAAGAGTAGGGGATAGAGAAAAACATCAATTTAAATCTTATATTACAATTAATATATTTCAACTAAAAACTTATTAATAACCATCTAATGCAACCTTATTATAGCAAAGTTTAGCTCAAAAGAAACCTTTAAATCTTTAGTTTTTCAGTTGGCTCTTCTAAACAACATGCTTTAAACGCTTTTCAGTTTCTGTTTGAAATAGTGAAGTGACAGATAACATACGCTGAACCTTGTACATTTGCCAACTTTTAAGAAACAAAACTGTCACTTCAATATTTGCTAAATAATTTTTGTTGTTCGACCTGGTTTACAGACATCTACTTGAAAACACATCCCCGTTTTGAATCAAATTAAAAAAATTGAGAGAATTTGTTGAATCTGTAATTTCAATAATTAAAATTTGTATTCTTCATTATGTTTTTAAATTTTGGATTCGATAAAATTAATGGAAAAAAATTGAATTGTTTAAATATTTAAAATTTTGTTTTTATTCATTTTAATCTGGTGATATAAATTTGGGTCAAATGATAATTTTTCATTATTTAAAATACATTTTTGAATTTATAAATAGATTTAACGTCATAAAAAATTAAAATACTCTAATTATACATTAACCACTCAAATAACAATTCTAATAATTATACATCAACCTACTCAAATAACAATTCCAATAATTTCTAATCAAATTTTAAATAAAATTAATTTGAAAATATATTTAAAAAAACAACTAAAACTTAAAAATTTAAACTAAAAACCCAAAATAATAAAATAAAAACATAAAACGTTTCAACTATAAATGTTTTCATATTGTATTTAGTCCTATAAAATAGGACGTTCTTGTTGGAAAAGGAAGAAAAATAAACGTTCTTGTTGGAAAAGGAAGAAAAATAATTCCGTTCTTGTTGGAAAAGGAAGAAAACTACACTGGTCCCATTTCAGGTCAAAAGGTTATTAACTAATCATTCTATACATAATGGTAGAAGGCATTTTATGGAAATTTCAAATTAGAATGGAGTGAGAGGAGATAGGATATATTATGAAGATCTTATTCTATATATAGATTAAAGATAGATAAAGATAGATGGATGGAGTAGGCTGAGATATCATGTGAGGAGATGGAATGAGATATAATGGAAATCTTGTGTAAGAGATGAGAAGAGATATTATGAAAAGTCATAAAACTGTTATATTATGAAAAGTCATAAAACTGTAATATTTTTTTAGTATTTAGAAAAAAAAAAAAAAGTTTTATTAAAAAAAAATATAATATTTTTAATTTTTTTTTAAAATAATGTTTTTACAAAATTTCTTTGATTGGAAAGCTGAGAAAGTGGAAGTCTTCATTTGAGTCAGTAAAAGGCCGGTGGTTCAAATCTGGGCCCGTCTTCCCATTTGTGTGAAATCCAAATTTTGAAAAGTGAGATGAGTTTATATTGGCTGCCAGATTCAAATCCCAAACCCGATCTGCTTTTAAAGCTATAAAGGTCCAAAAAAAATCGACAAAGTCTGCTACTGACAGATATATGAAAGTGAAGCTTAATATAAACCTACATATAATCTTATATATAGCGGAGGATAATGATATTTAATTGTATTATATAATTTAAATATATTTTATTATATATAGGGGAGGATAGTGCTAATTTTTTATAACATTATGTAATTACTAAATAATAGATAAGTATAACATTGTTTATTTATTTTATTTGTATTTGAATTCACTATTATTTATTTTATTATTAGCATATTTTTTAAAAGGATGAATGAGAATGCCAAAGTAAATGAAAGAAAATTTGCATAATCTTTTAACATGATTAGAGACATGTGCATTCTAACATATTTTAGAATCCAACACATTTTAGAAGTAGTGTATATATATTTGTGTATAAATATTTAAAAAGTTTAAATAATATTGACATATAAAAAAATATAAATATTTAATATAACACTAACAAAATATTATACCAAGTCTAACAGGTTGGCACTATATTGTATTTACATTGATATATGGAAGATGTTTAAAAATTAAGAGGTATTAATTAAATACAAAAATGATTATAAATACAATTATTCTTTACCAAATACAATCAAAAACATTATTTAACATATTAATCAAATGTTTCATTTTAAATGTAAGCATAATCAATGAAAACATTCAATAATATATTATATGTATACATACCTTAAAGGTCGTCAATTGCATTGCTTGATTTTTATATCAAAAAAGAGGGAGAGAGCTAGTATAAGGTGTAAGCTACAAAAAATAATAAACATAAAATGGAGTCATTCTATATATCCTCCCTCTGCCTCCATGAATTCATGACTCAACTATATTAAATGCAAATGAATCTATTCATTATTATTGACATTGGTTTCTATCTACTCTACTTTTTGAAGTCTGAATGAAAAAAATAATTACATGTATATCTTTGTCTATTAACTATATGCATGCATGTGTAACCACATTTGTCTCCCAATTGTTATCCATGTGGTATCAAAACACACACACATAGCAAGAGTAAGTATATTATTGTGAAAAACAAAATACCATAATAGGGATATGTTGTTGTAGTAATAGCTTGCAATTATGGGCATCACATAGATAACAACCACAAGCCAAAGAGGGCTCACACAGCATGTAAAGAAAACTGTGAGCAATGTTAGTATTGTTGATACCTTTCTATCTAGTGCACTTCTATACCTTTCTATGTATATCTTTGTATAAATGACAAAAATAGTTGAGTGTGTACTTTAGTCTTTTGATATTTTTCTATCTACTTCACTTTGATATGAACAAGGTGGGTGCAATGAATAAATTTACACTGGAATTTTAAATTACAAAATAAGGATGAACCAATAGATTATTATAAATTGCTAAAAGTTTGAAACATTTATATTTAATTGAAAAAAATAAAATAAAGGTAAGCAAGTTTTTTACATGCATATTCTATGACATTGTCTAACTGTTCTACTAAATAATCAGTCAAATCGGTGAATCTAACAATTTCTGGTAGAATTTGGGCAAAAGTCCCTAAAAAATATAAAGATGAATTATTATAAATTACTAAAAGTTGAAAATATTTATATTAAGTAAAAATAAATAATAAAAAAAATTGAAAAAACAAGCCCTCTCTTTTAAGTCACTTAAACTACCTACATTACAAATAAAAACCATAACCAATTTACCTCTATTAATTTCCAAAATAATATTATCAATAAAAACTATAAATTAAAAACAAAATAAAAAATTAAATAAAATTGTATTTTTGAGAAATAAAATGCACCCTTAATACAAATTAATGATAAAAAAATTATCTTCAAAGATTGGTTATGAATTATATTAAAAATAAATATAAAATATAAAATCAATTTTCTAACTTCTTGATTATGAATTATATTAAAAATAAATATAAAATATAAAATCAAGTTTCTAACTTTTTTATAATATGATGAAATTTTTATAGATCCATAATTTATTTTATTGAAAAAATATTAAAAATAAAAAACATTACAAAACTTAGGATGTTGTGGCATAAGCCCATAACAAGTAAATGATAATGTGAAATAACTCACACATAATCATGATCCTGTTGGTAAGGTATGTCAAGAATTAAATTATTTTTTTCCTTGAAAGCCAACTTTTTGTTATCTTCATCCCTATATTCATGGATTACTTTCTCCTTACAATTTCTGTACAATTTCACTCATTATTTTTATGTTATTAGAATCAATATTATATAATAAATATTGCTTTCTCCTTAAAATTTTTGAACAATTTCACTCCATATTATTTTTATGTTATTAGAATCAATATTATATAATAAATATTTTAAATTTTAATTATTAATAATTTTATTAATATTCAATTTTTAATCTATCAATCTTAATTTATAAATATTTTATATTAATTAAAAAATTACATATAATAATACAATTAATACATCATCACCATAAATGTCATATCATGCCAACCAATGACTTCAAAATGATGGTTTGAATTTTTTCATATGTATTCAGTTGAAATTCAAGCATGTTTGAAAGAACTGGTTTCTAGCAGGTAAGTATGGAATGCCCATTTTAATCAAATAAAAAATAGGTCAATTTCTTTTTTACAATTAACATAACATGTGTTTTGACAACTATGTAACTCTGTAGTTCTATTATTTATTAACCAAATGATTTGATATTAATGGCTTCAAATGTACAAAGAGATTTAATTGTTCCCATGACTATTTTTGTAAATAGGATCATGGATTTGATCTTTTATCTAAATTTAATGATTTAATTTTTGCTGAAATTTCTTTTCAAATTTATTCTATGTTTAAAATTCAACAATTACACAAAAGCTCTTCAAACTCAAAAAAAATTAACAATTACTCAAATAACATAAGGAATTACCTAGATAACATAAAGAATTACTCAAATAACATAAGGTTAACTCAAAAAATAAATAATTAATAATTAGATAAGTAAAGTTATCTCAAAAATATATTTATAAAATAATTTATATATATCTTAAAAAAAATATCAGTTTATATATTTTAATTAATTATATATATATATAATTATTATAATATTTTATATATAAAAAATTATTTTAATTTATCTTAAATTTATTATTAGTCCTTGCTACTCCTTGAACATAGCAATAATCTAGGTGGTCAATCTGTTTCATTAGCTTCATTAAAAACACTTTCAATAGTCTAGATGGTCTTTGATTGGGTTAAAGGTGTTTTCATCCCTAACATTTCTAATACACTGGCATTTCAATAGATATTTTTACACCTCAGGTAGGATGCAACCTGTAATGTGTCCCCATCGAACATTTAAGAGACAACTTCACATTTTGGGATGCAAAGCATTTTTTTTTTCTATCCTGAATATCACACTATTCATGAGCTTAACATTCTTTTTCAATCATCACACTATTCATGAACTCCATAATGTGAATGCACATATAAATTCAAAACCCTTATTGTAAATATTAAATATTGTAATTAATAAATAATTAGAACTTGTTTGTAGTGAATTCTCTTTGATTTGTAATTAACCTAATATTGAATATTGAAGACCCTTTTGTAATTAACCTTAATAATGAAGATGTTTTATAGTAAATTTTGAGGTGCATATGTTTCAACTTCAAAACCCTCACTATATATGTAGTAAATATTGTAACCAATAAATATGGAACGTCATTTTGTAATGATTTTTTGTGTAGAGTTAGTTTTGTAATGAATCTTGGCACCGAGTCATTTTTTAATAGAATCTTGTATAAAAATAAAATCTTTATTTTTAAAGTTAAAAAAGACAAATTATGAATGTCATTGTAGAAGAAGGAAATCCATTTTTAGGGGTTTGTAATTGTAAATTTCTGGATTTGATAACATCGGATCGAAGAATTTAGTATCGAAAAGTGTGCTGGCAGGTCGGTGGAATGAATTCCTTCTTTGTCAATGGGACAGCATGTATTACGGAAAAAAGATCTGATACAACACTGTTCAGATCGAATAAGTCACGGAATATGGGGCGGTGGGAATAAGACGGTTTTCAAGGGGAGACAGACTGGCGGTTTAGAATGGATACATGTGATTTTTCAAAACCAGTTTACAGTTTACAGGTTTTCCATAAAAGTTTTCTTTAAATATGTTTTCGGTGGTATTGGTTAGGTGGTATTTGAAAACCTGTCAACCAGTTCACAGGTTTTTTACCAAACCTGTCAACCAGTTCACAGGTTTTCTACAAAACCTCACACTAAGATGCCTTCTGCATAAATATTGAATATTATACATTTTATAATACTTTATACTTATGTTAGTATTATGCATTTTTATTAAAACCTATGTTTTATATATTAATTTTATTTTTTTAAACAATTTCTTTAATTTGATTTTTTTTCTTTTCAAATTCATAATATTCATAATTCATATCTTGTATATTTAATATATACTCATATAAATATGATCAATGTTGTTTCAATTTAGTTATTTTTGTTACTTTGCTATCATTCATATATATATATTCTTAATTTTATTTTATTCATTTTGGTTGCTCAATAATATTTTATTAAATAGTCTAACTCTTTTTTGTTAATTGATTTACATTGTTTTTAATAACTTTATTATTTTTCATTATGTTTATATTCAATGTCATTTATTTTATACTTAATATATACACATCACAATATAAACATCTTGTAGTCCTTATTTTAAGTACACTTAGCTTGAATATGTTTATATCCAACATAACATGTTTTCTTCTTACTGTATACTTATATCTTGAATTCACTTTATTTTAATTTATTGAACAATTATATTTTACTTATATTAGTTCCATTCTATTTATATTTAACTTTAAATGCTATACTTATATGATTAGATTTTATCATTTTCAACTCTATGCAATAGGGAAATTAAATAGTTTTTATATTACTCTTCATTGCTAGGAAATTAAATAGTTCTTATATTACTCTTCATTGCTAGATTGATGGACACATTACAGAGTAGCACTTGGAATTGTTATTCAAACTCCTAATTGATGGGAGAGAAATGTTATCTTAAGTCAGGAGTAAGGGTTGTGTAGATTTATGAAGCCCCCCTTATTGGAAGGTAGAGTGACAATGAGCATTTCTTTGACACATTTGATAATTACTAACCCTTCATACTTAGACAACTATATACAACAATGGATTATGAAATTACTTGCCATTTCTACTTCAACATTTTATCCATTTCCAAAATTACTGATCATTTCTACTTCAACATTTTATCTATTTATGAAATTACTTACCCTATATACTTCTACATTTTATCCATTTTGTTTGTATTATTGCTTTACTTTAATCAATTTTTATTGATCATTTACTTCTACCAATTTCTATTACATATTACATGTATTTAAACTAATTTATGAAATTACTCATCCTATATACTTCTACATTTTTTCCATTTTGTTTGTATTATTGCTTTATTTTAAACAATTTTTATTGCTCATTTACTTCTAGCAATTTATTTTACATATTACATGTATTTAAACGAAGTTTTGGTTGCTCTCTCACACACACACACACATGCTCTTTTTTTCTTATGTATTATTTTTTCATCTTGCTATTTTTCCTTCTTATTCTCAAAAATTACATTGTCATACAAAACTTATTCTTCCTTTTTCTTTCTACATGCTATTTCAGATAGTCAACTTTACCATGCAAAAACCACCTACAACATAAAAGCATTGCACACACCATCTTTTGGATGACTTGCATCTACATAAAAGACAATTCCAAATCAAAGTTATCCATCCTGGAAGCGGTAATATTTCCAAACCAAAAATAAAGGAGGAACTTGCACACAAATACAATGTTTCAGATAGACAAACAATATTCATCTCCCGCTTCAAAAAAAATGGTCCATTCTCTGCAGGTTTTGGGCCAATCTATGACAACATAACAGACACATTGAAACATGAATCAAAACAAGGTTTAGCTTAAAATGGTCTTAAAGCTTGTCATGACAAGAATATCGAAGAGTGCAAAACTAGAGCTAAAAAAATTCGCAGGCTTAAGAAACACAACTAGATACTCATCTTTTTCTATTTGTATAGTTTTCTCCAAGATATGTATATCATGGTAGTATCAAATATGAAATATCTAGCTACTCATCTTTTTCTATTTGTATAGTTTTCTCCAAATGAAATATCTAGCTACTCATCTTTTTCTATTTGTGTAGTTTTCCCCAAGATATGCATATCATGGTAGTATCAAATACGAAATATTTTTCTTTCCCTACCATGTTTTTTTTAGACTATTTTCATACATGGGGGTATATTTTTTTTATTACTTTAACATGTTAGGCACTTCTTGACTTCTACCATTCTTTATTATTTTTAAACTAATATGTTTTTTATATGTGCTACCTTCATATTTAATTTACCATCATATTCAAATACATTCTACTTTATGAAAATTTGTGAAATATGCATTTTGGTTTTAGTATAACTACTCTCCTAAAATACAATAAAATAATTCAATAAATATTTCACTCTCATATTATTACAAACTATTAACTCACAACAATTTAAAAACAAACAAAAAAATGCATTTTAATACAAACACCCAAATACAATTTCCAACAAATTTATTAATGTAGATACCTATTGAAATCTTACTTACATATTAAACATACAATAAACCAATTTATGATATATGTCATTCACAAACTAAACAATTTCTAAGCTATGCCATTCATATATTTACACCACCAAACTAATTTATAAATTACCAAAGCTTATAGATGTACCTTTTATTCCATGTGTTGTATAATGACAATCATAGATACAATATATTCCTTTCATAGATCACATTCATATCCATGTACCTAATTGTATTAATAAATTCAGGTGGGCATGTTCTCTGTAGGCACCTTTTATTCCACGTGTTGTATAATGCCAATCATAGATACAATATATTTCTTTCATATCTCACATTCATATCCATATATCTAATTGTACTAATATATTCATTTCGACATGTTCTCTGTAGGAAATTATATATTTTCATCATATACCTCTTCCGACAAAAACACATTCCAAGACAACGTCTTTTATCTTAACAAACAAGGTTGTAACAAAAATGCAAAATGGTAAAGAAGAATTCATTCCTATCCTACAGGTTCTAGATTTCAAAAAATGTGCAACAAAAAGATATATTGTACTCCTCTCTGATGGAAGTGATACTATACAAAACATATTTTCTTCAAGCCTTGTGGATTATTTCACATCAGGAAAAAATGAAAATGGCTCACTTGTTCAACTTAGTAGATTCACTTGTGGATCTACCCAACACAACAAGTATGAATTCTCACATACAATCTTTTTACATGCTTTTCATTAATTAGTATTTTTGCAATACCTTATTCATACCTACCATATTTTCTTCCATTTTTGCAGGCTGGTTATAGTTACTGATATTATGGTTCTATCTCTAAAAGCTGACATCCTTGGCGACCCACAACAACACACAAATGTATGCCATTCTACCATGCAGACATAACAAATAAATTCCATGCCTCAAAAAATAATCTCTATCAACTCTTTGAATGCATACATGCATTCATGGACCATCAAAGCTAGAATCATTTCAATGTGTGATATACGTACTTTCACAAATTCCAAGGGAGTTGGTCAAGTATTTAGCTTTGATGTACTTTACAATGAAAATACCGAGATCTGTATTACTTGTTTTAATAAACAAGCATTACATTTCCACCCTTCAATACAAATTCGTAAAGTTTACCTAATCTCTAGAGGGTTGATCAAACCTATAAACAAAGAATACTACCATTTAGAAAACGAATGGGAAATCACTCTAGATAATACCTCAGTTATAGATCCCTCCACTGAGGATGACCATTTATTTGCAAACCACAACTTCAAGTTTACTCCTATCAATGAGATATCAACTTTACCTACTAACTCTCTTGTTGATATCCTTGGTCTTTCTATATCTATTAGTCAAGTAACCACCATATAAGGAAGAATGGCACTGAGAACTAAAAGATAACCCTTAAATTGAAAGACATGTCAGGTTGTAGTGTTGACCTTACATTATGGGGGGTGTTTTGTAATAAAGACAACCACCAACAAAACCCAACTTCCAATTTATTTCCAATGATTGCTATAAAGGCTGGAAGAATAATTGATTTCAATAGGAGATCAATTAGTACAACTTTCACATCCCAGTTTTACATCAATCCTGACATCAAAGAATATCATGATTTAAAAACTTGGTTTGAGAAAGAAGGCACAACCCTTAAATCTCACTTCTTATCTACACATGGTGCCTCTGGTGGTCACCCCTCTGTTCAGAACACAGTCATTGGCATTGAAAAGGAAGGCCTTGGTTGATATCATCAACATCCAAATTACATTTTGATTGAGGCGAGTATCACTTCTATAAAAAGAGATGATTGTTGGTACACTGCTTGCCCTCTCCTTTTTAATAATTGCCAATGCAAAAAAAAAGTTACTACAACTGAAGAGGGACAGTGGCATTGTCAGAGATGCAACCAAACTATTTTTGAATGTGATTACAAGTACATGTTCCACTTCACAATAGAGGACCATACAGGAACAACCGATGTTATTGCATTCCAAGAAACCACATAAACACTTATTGGAATCCCTGCTAGGCAACTATATGCATTCACAGAGGAGGAGAACAATACTAAAACTACAAATCTTTTTGGCAACTTGTTCTTTAATAAATACATCCTCAAATTGTTGATACATGAAGACACAATTGGCAATGAGAAACAAGTACAGTCCATTGTTATTGCATCAGACAAAGTCAAGACGAAACTAGAGGGGAAGAAAAAATGCCACTAGCTACAACTCTTCATACAAAGTAAACAATGTTAGTATGTATTTATTCATGCAATGACTTAACATAGTACCTTTCTTTTTTTGATACAACATGTGTATGCCACTGCTCTCTATATTGTATATATTTTGTACGCATGTTTTTCATTCCGACAATACTTGCAATACTACATTACTTTAATATATACAACCCATGTGCGACATCAACATTTGTAACCCATATCTTTCATAGATATATATATTGTGTTTCACCAAATTTTACAAGTGACAATTATAAATTGTCTTCTATTAAAAATCATAACAACTTCATGAATATCAATACTTATAGTATGTTCTTAAAATTGGTTTCTAAAGTATATTCCCATTGCTATATACTATGCTTTTTTTTTCAATAATCAAGGGTTACATATAATTCTTACACTTTCTTAAAATTGTAAATTACTATTCCTATCATTCTATACTAATATTACTATATATTATATTTGTATACACCTCTTTTGTTTCTTTAATTCATGTATCTATATTCATTTTTTTATATTACATTTATCATTTGTACTTCTACTTAACTCATTATACTATTTGTTTTGTTAATATATATTCTATTTATAAATTTATTTATCTCAATATACACTTTTTCAAATATTCAATATACCTTTCAAAGAAATGTTGATATGTATTATAAATCAATGGTTATGTTTGTACATATTCAAAGTATAGAACAACTCAAAGATACATCACTTCATTTGGATAAATATCATAAGTTCAACAATGGCCACCTCAAAGAATGTGCACCACTTGCCCAACATAGCCATCAACAAATTCCGTTACAAAATATGTTCTCTGCATTTTTACCTCATCTAAAACAATTCCATTTTCAACCAACAAACATCATTATGAAACCACACACCATTCCATCAACTTCAACAACAAATCCATGTTTACCATCTCTACAAGATAAAAATGATGGCACCCTCCCTTTTTCCAATAACTCCCATACATTTTCCAACCTTACATTCAATGTAACCAAACAACACAATAGTCTTCCATCTACCCTAGCCACCCTAAAACATGAGAGGCGCCACAAACAATATGCATGTCACAAAGATAAATTAAATAAACATAGACAACTCACAAGATCCAAGCAAAAGTATCCTTCCATGGAATTTCCAGTTGATCCTATTTAACACCAAGACCTTACCCATACTAGTACACCATTCTACACATCTTCAACAGTTATGAAACAAGTTCATGGACTCACCCAAATGCAAACTATACTAACACCATTTTTACCTCATCCAAATGAAATCCATCTTCCACTTGCACAAACCATTATGCAACCAATTTTTTTTCCATTAACTTAAAAAACAAACCCATCATTACCATTTATGCCCTCAACTACTAATAACATCCCTTTACTCAATACCTCCCATACCTCCTCTAACCTCAACTTTAATCTCACCAACCAACTCAATAGTATTCCATCTACACTAAATACCTAGCAAATGAAAGACGTCGCAAGAAATATTTACATCTTAAAGATGAACTAAATAAGTGTAGACGAGTTGCAAGATCCAAGGGAAAACACCTTTCAATAGATTTCCCATTTGAACCTACTCAACACCAATCCCTTGCCCATATTACTCAAGCATTCTGTACTCGTATCGATGCCTTGTCTAAAATACATACTTGCAATACTTGTATGGAATCTTACCCTGGGATTCATACAACCATATCACCAGAATTTGTTCTCGCTGCCACAAGGAAACTAATGGCTACCTCTTTTCTAAATGGAATAATATGGATCCTGGAGAACAACCCCTTGTCCTATCAATTCTCACCCAAGTAGAAGAAATGATCATCGCTTGAGTGAGCCCGCTATTGCAGGTTAGCCATACTCACGGTGGCCAATACAAATATAGTGGTCACACTATTAGTTTTCGAAAAAACATTAACACATTTGTTAATTACCTCCCATTCCACCATGAAGATTTGGACATATTAATAGTTAGAAGACATGACATTGATGGAAAATCATATGATTGTTATGTGACCAAATATCATATCATGAATGCACTTCTCTACAAGATACAAAATGATAGATATGACAAAGATGTCCAACTCAACTACACCTCAATTTCTTCACTTCCTATTTTACCTACCGACATCTCTTCTTGACTCCACACCATTTCTTTTGATATTTCAGATACACCTCAAACTGCTCCAAAATTTACTAAAAACTAAACTTCTTTTGCTTTCCACTTGCCTAATATGTATTGAGAACTGACATAAATCAATCATTTTATCCAAAACAAACCCCTCCCCACCATTAAATCTATTTGAATGGCCACAAATAGGTGCAACACCAGTGAATGAATATACTACCAAGGGATTATTTGATATGGCATTTCCTTCTCTTTTCCCACAACAAAAAAACATTCGCATTGAACAATATGCACTCCATTTGATGCGCTATCATGACAACAGATTTGGTAGCCACCCAAGATTTTGCTACTTCCTGTACAACCTCATAATGCGCTATCACATTCAATCAAGTGCATCAATGTTTGTAAAGCAGAGCCAAGAGAACAACATTCCAACCACTATTGAGGCCCTCCGATCCCACCTACAAACTTTACCTGCTAATAAACTACCAGAGCATATTATGCGATTTGGTGCACATCTTCGAGGGACTAGAGCACACTGGAATTCTCGTAGAAGAGAATTGATAGAAGTGATCACACAACTAGGGTGCCCCACATTATTTTTCACACTCAACGCAACAGACACAAAATGGCCAGACTTTCATGTTGTAATGGGTACCTCTCCACCTTCAAATCCACTTCTACATAAAAAATGGAGGACTTGCAATGTCATTCAATGACCCCACAATGTTGCTTTGTACATGCATAAAAGGTTTGAAATATTTCATCAAGAAATGCTTCAAAAATACTTCCATACTCAAGACTTTTGGTACAGGTATATCACATCTTACTTTTAACCCCACTCATTCTAGGTAAAACATACATCTTGTACATCTCTCTAACATTCTATTATTGGTTTTCATGCAGGCATGAATGGAAACACCCAGGCTCCGCACATATTCATGGTTTCTTATGGTTACAAGGTGCTCCAGAAATGGAAAATTTGGATTGGGAAGTGTTAGCGATGGAAGTCACTCCTGGATTGCTAGCAGGAGCAGAGCCCGACGCCCATCAGTTTTATGTCACGGTTTGTTTATAGATGGGGTGACCGAATGGAAGCCAACTCAAAACAATATCATTTCAACTTCAAAACTAGGCCAAGCATGCATAGGTGAGTGAGGTCTTAATAAACTTCAGATAGTGAGTTGTAGTAGAGGGTGAATAGGCGGAGGACTTATATGGGAAGAGTGCGAAGGTCTGTTATAAACGACAGGTTCCTAACAGACTCTAGAAGAAGGCATCCAAACGCAAGGTCTTCTTGCACTTAAATATAGAAAACCAGAGAATACAATAATGCAATGATAAATCATTTATCACAACAGAACTGCAATAATTCGCGTGACTCAGTCAATCACGAACTCTCTTAGCATGAGACGAAAATTAGATGGAGGGAGAAAAATTGTATGTCATAAAACAAGATATCTCATATACAGATGCATATCCAACAAACTAGAATGTTTGTTAAACTTTACAGTAGGGAGCTCTGCTCTACCATCCATCCTTACAAAAATGGAAAAAATGCCTACATATACTCTTCCCTTCCTTTCGTCCAGTGGAGGCCTCTCAAAAATTTCAAAGGGTGACGTCTCCTCAATCAAATCTGTCTTTTGTTCCCCTTTAATACGCCTCTTTAATTCAGCATGTCTCACGCCAGGGTGGTAGCTGAGACCTTTGAATGTTGAATTGGCGTGTGCAGGTTCCTCGGCCGGCTTGAAGACTCGGCGTGGCTTCCTTGAGGAGAAATGGTACAGGGGACCCTCCCGGGCAGACTTTCGATTGGGACCTCCATACTCTGCAATAAATAAGCGAGGTGAGGTTTGAGCCACCCTCTCTTTTCTTCATTAATCTTCAACAAGTACTAAGATTTAGCCCATGTCAAATCGACATCAGGTACATCACTGTGCCTTCCCTCTATGATTTAGTTCGACGCTTCGGGGCCCGAGTGGCCAAATGACAAACATAAACACCCCTTCCCCAGGCCTCCTTCTTGATGAGCAGGCGCCAAAACCATGGGCCTGATTCTGGGCGCCATCAGAAATTTGGGGTTCGGAATTTCACAATGCAAGAAACGAGGGGCACCCGCTCCTCGAAACTCCAATACCCGATATGCCGACTGGATGCCACTTGTCCCCATTGGATCGGACAATCCAGATTTGCTTTGGCCCATGGCGCTTCCCCTTGCTAAACCCTGGGCAACTGGTCGGTCCCGATAACCCGATGACCGTTGATCTATTTTTATGGATGGATCTCGGCCGTCGATGGAAAAACTTCGCTCGCTCGCTTGACTTGCTGCTACAAAAATGGGACTCTCTCGCGCTGCGCTTGGGCATTTCCTGTGCAAACTGCTTCCCCAATTTCCGATTCTCCGATGCACCTTATGTGCTAGCCCATCCGAGCTATACAATGGTCCATGTGACCTACTACCATATGACCGCAACCATATAGCTTTCCATCGGGGTTTCGGGGTTTGCGACGTCAATGTGCACGCATCCTCCGGACTCGCGATTCTCTGATCCCCGATGGCTCATGGCCGTTGACCTGTCAACGGTTCGTTTCTCGTCGTGAAAGCCTACCACCTGTCCTCCGTCGACTTCTGTGGCCCCACACTCTTGGTATCGGGATATCGCGTATCGCGATATGGCAATGTTTGATGCAATGGTTCCCTCGCCTCCAAGAACCCCAATTTTCCGATGAGCTTGACCTCCGCCCAGTTGACAACTGGCTCCCTCACTATGGTGCTCCTCTTGGTCCCACCATGACTGACAGTTGTTCCCCACCGATCGGGGTTTCGCGGATCGCAATTTTGAAGTGCACGAATCACTCGTCCCTGGGATCCCCCGATATCCCGATGGCTTCAACTCCGATGGACGCTTCCCTGTCGGGACCCTCCCCGATAACGCTGATCTCCTGCCATACATCCTTTCCAGATGGATGGTCCCTATTAACTCTCAGGGATTCGGGACTTTCGTTGTCTTGTTTCTATTTCTTGTCCCGAGACAAGAAATATCACTAACATTAGGCTCCATGGGGGATAGAGTCATCCCTGCGATGCTCTAAGAACTCCTTCCGCATCTTCAGTGCCTTGTTATTGGGATATGGAGTCACTTATTAGGCCGAAAACATACCAAAAGAAACTAAACAAAGAACTAAAAGACAATATTTACAAACAAAGGAGCCATCTAAGGCTCAAATAAAACATTTTTTCAGAAAATGCCCATTCACTGGGCTATTGAAAACCTCTTCACCCTCCAGATCCTGCAACCCATATGTGTTGTTGGAGAAAATCTCGGTGATTTTAAAGGGGCCGATCCATAGGGCATCGAGCTTGTTGTGCTTGCCTTTATCCTATCTGGGTGCGTCCCACTTAAATACCAAGTCCCCAATCTCGAACTCCTTTTTCTTGACCTTTCTATCGAAAGCCGGCTTGATCTTCTGCTGATGACTGTAAGCTGCGTCCCTCACTTGTTCTATGATCTGCTGCACTTCCACTATTTGATGAATTCTTTTGATCATATGATCTGGTTCTCCCTCGTAGTCTTGAAAGAACTTCGCCACAGGTAAGGTGAGCTAAGTAGGGAAAACCGCCTCTGCTCCATAGACTAGTTGAAACGACGAAGTGCCCAGAGACTTCTTCGTCATGACACGATCGACCCACAAAGCGAATTTCAACTTTGAATCCCAGGCTCTTTTGTTATCCTCTAACACTCTTTTGATGATCTTTATCAGGCTTTTGTTAGAGGATTATGCTAAACCATTGCCCTGGGGATAGTAGGGGGTGGAGTGAATTAGCGAGATCTGGAACTGCTCACAGAACTTAATTAGAGGTTGAGATTTGAAGGAAGCAACATTATTGGTAATGATTCTGCTGGGACAGCCAAATCGGGCTATGATATCCTCTAGGAAGCTGATAATTACTTTGTGTGATGCGCTTATGGTGGGGACAACTTCTATCCACTTGGTGAAATAATTTGTTGCAGTCAGGATCCATCTGTGCTGACCACTTGAGGGAGGATGAATTTATCCGATGAAGTCCAACCCCCACTGCTTAAAATGTGTCGAAGCTACTATGGGTTTCAATGGCAGCGACTTGAGCTATTTCTTTCCTGAGAACTTTTGAAATTTGGTGCAAGCTCTGATCTCCCTGCAAACATCGGGGAATAAAGTGGGCCAGTAATACCCAGCTCAGAGTATCTTTTGGGTTGTGGTCTTCTAGAAATGATGACCTCCGCAAAGGCCGCTATGAAAATCAAATGTAACCTTCTGGGCCTCTTGTGGGTCCAGGCATCTCAGAAATACCCCTAGAGGGTCTTTCCAGTACAAGGTTTGGTCAATGAGGCAATACCTGACCGCCTTGAGCTTAAGAGCCCTCGCTTTACTTTTTCCCATTCCATCGGGGGGCTTCAATTCTTGCAGAAAATATAGAACGTCACGATACCAGGCACATTCTGCCAGTGATAAGCCATCTTGAGAGCGTGGGCTGGGCGATTCACCTTGCTGAGATCCTAGGCGAGTATTGATGAAACTAACTCCCAAGGATTCACAGTTAGATTCAGTCAGTAGCTTGGCTAAACCTTGTCCCTTAACCAACTTGGTGGGTTTTATCTCCAAGTCAAATTCCAGAATTTTTGCGATCCATCGGCCTCTTTTCCCATCTACGTCGGGCTGCACAAGGATGTCCTTCACGGAAGATGAAGGAACATATGCTGTTACTTTTGAATGCAAGACATAGACTCTGAAAGCTTTAAGAGCTTTCACTAAGGCATAGGCCTGCTTCTCCATGATTTCATACCTGCTCTCTGCATCTCTTAATGCCCTGCTAAAGAAGGCGATGGGATGCTCACGCCCTTCCTCATTTTTCTGTAATAATACCGCTGCCACTGTATCAAAAGAAGCAAAGGAGAAAATTAGGCACTCTTTGGAATAGTCAGGACTGATAAGCACAGGTGCCTCAGTCAATGCCTTTTTTATTTGGTCAAAAGAGGCCCTAGGCTCAACGGTCCATTTCACTTCGTTTCCCTTCCTGAGCATGGTCGTGATGTGTTTCACTAGCTCGGCAAAATTCGAGACAAACCTCCTTAGAAAATTAATTTTCCCCAAAAAGGCCTGGACCTCTTTTTTAGACCTGGGAAGTGACAAGGCTTGAATTGCCTCCACCCTACTGGGATCAATTCTCACTCCCTCTGCCGATACTATATGTCCCAATAAATTCCCTTCCTGCATAGAAAACAGGGAATTCTTAGGGTTTAGGGAAAGACCAAACCTTCGGCACTTCGATAAAACTCTCCTTAAGTGGCAGCGGTGCTCCTTATCAGACCTGGAGAAAACCGTGATGTCATCTAGGTAGATCACTATGAACTAGTCTTTTTCTTCGATGAAGGCTATGTCCATGGCTCGCTGAAATGTTGCTCCTGCATTCATTAGCCCGAATGGCATTTTGGCATACATGAATGTGCCCCAAGGAGTGGTGAAGGCTGTCTTCTCCCTGCCCTCAGGCATGACCGATATCTGATTATAGCCAAAAAACCCATCGATCATGGATATCCTAGAGGCACCAATTACCATCTGCAATATGTATTCCATCTTAGGTAGGGGGTAATTGTCTTTCTTTGAGCTTCTGTTGAGATTCCTGAAATCAACGCAGAGTCTGATTTCTCCACTCTTCTTCCTTACTGGGACCAAATTGGCCACCCATTCAGAATATCTCAAGGGGACAATAATTTGGGCATCTAACAATTTCTTCACTTCTTTCTCCATGACAGGTAGCAACATGGGGTTTATCTGTCTCAGCTTCTATCTAAATGGTTTAGCCTCTTCCTTTAGTGGGATATTGTGCTCGATGACAGATGTGTCGTACATCTTGAGGTCTTCATATGTCCATGCAAACACATCGGCGAACTCTCTGAGCAACTCCGTGTACTCGACCTTCTGCTCTCTGGTCAAACTACTTGATAATTTGACAAACTTAGGCTCCTCCGTTGTGCCAATGTTGCATTCGGTTGTCTCGGCATCTTCATTTGAGACCATGTCCTTTACTGGCACATCATTCCCATTGAACAATCTTTCTAAAGGGACAAGTCCTCTCGGAATGTGATTACTGGGCAACTGAATGATCTGATGATTAGCAATTTTATTTACCAACTCCTCAGGATGAGGGTCACCTTCCAAATCAAGATCTTGGTCAATATGCAACGCAGAAAATTCGTCCACTGATTGGAGAAACCTTTCAAGTTCAGAATCATCCTTGCACACCTTCCAATGCTTGACATTGTCTAGCACCGAGGGCCTATATCTTATATCAACATCATTTTTTACCATAGGCGGCAGAGGAAACTTGAGCAAACTAGCTGAGACAACTAAAGAATCGACCAAAGTATTTTCTCCCCTCAGAATGAAAGAAATGTTAAAAGCTAAGAAGAAATTATCAATAAGGTCCCATACTTCATTCCGATAATTCCTGAGCCGGGGATTAGGGGCACGATAAGCATTCCTTACCTGTTGAATAATCAACTCAGCATCTCCGAATATTTCCATTTCTTCAATTCCCATTTCCTTTGCGGCCCTCATACCCAGAACAAGAGCTTCATATTCTGCCACATTGTTGGTGGCTTCGAATTCCAGCTTGTATGACAGAGACAAGACTTCTTGACAAGGTGATATGAAAACCACTCCAGTGCTAGCGCCTTCGCTGGAAGAAGCTCTGTCAAAAAAAATTTCCATACAGAGGAGCTTTGAGGGGAAATCAGATGATCAGGGCTGGGATGTTTTCTGATTAGTAAAGAGCTTTCAGGGGCATCGGTAAGTTGCAACAAACTAGACCCCAAGTCGGTGTCAAGTGCAAAGATGGGGTGGTTGGTAGGGTCTGCTTCATCACTGACAATATAGGCCAACTGGGCTTCTCTGTATAATCTCCTTTGTTCCCCTCCGAAGACCGGAATGGTGGCATATGTGAGATCTATCTGTAGTGTCCCTCCCAATTTTTTGATCCATGATCTAGACAACAACATACCGAATTTGGGGGGAACGTCGGCTACCACAATATCCATGACCACACTTTTCATGGGCAGCTGAAATAGGGAAATCGCCAAGTCTTTGATGACTCCTAGGAACTACACTCTCCTTGAATCTAAAGAGTATAAATCATGGTAGGCCCTGGTCACTTCTAATCCCAGCTCTTCCATTACTATTTTGGGCATAAGGTTATGGGAAGCCCCTGAGTCCATGAGGCAGTTATGCAGCACTTTATCATGTATGTTTAGGGATGTGTAGAAGGGGGGGGATGAATCATCTCTGTCTTCTACCATGGGGCCTAAGATGACGGCTGGCTTCTCATCTTGAAGGTTTATTGAGTCAGCGGGGGGCTGGGGGGACTCGGATTGTAGCAGCTTGGAGAGGGACCTTTTGAAGTCCTCATTTTTAACTAGCTCAGAGAGAGGTATAGGAATCCTAATCTTCTGAATCTCATGCTCAAAATTGAAGGAGGGGGTAGGTTTAGGAGCTTCTCTTCCCTCAGTGATAGGCTCTTTGGTTGCTGGTGAAGCACTCTGAGTCTTCTTTTCTTTAGTTGTGGCTGCTGCAGTTTTAGTAGGCCTATCTACTATGAGAGGATGGTATGGGTTGTCAAAGTCTCCGTCTTTCCTTCTCGATCTGAGATTATATCTGTTAGAAGCGTGACCGACCCTTTGTTCTTTTCCCAACTCATGAATTTGAGCACTCGTCATGGATTCTTCATATGCGGACTGCGTCAAATGAGGAAAAGGGGGAGCTTCCTCAATACAGTGAATTTCAGGGCCAAACTCATCTATCTACTCTCTCTCCTCATGATCAACTAGGTTATTTTGGAGGGGGGCTTGAACCCTTTGATCTTCTCTATCCTTTCCCCTTTGTTCCCTCGGGAAAACCTGAAGCATATTGTTAGTAGGTCGTCTGAAACCTCTATTATCATTGTTTTGGGGATTTATGTACATGGTATTCCCTTCTAATTCCAACCTTTCTATCTTGGCAACAAGTGATTTTAGTGTTCTAGCTATCTCATCTGTCTAATGGGGCAGGGGAGAGGAACTGGATGAGGAAGCTTCGGGCCTGTTCTTGGACGTACTTCTATCACCTGTGTTTCTGAGTCGGTTGAAAACCAATATGTTAGATTCTACCTCCATGGATGCATCCTGCATGTGGGCCAGCATAGCAGCTCTTCTCTCTCTCAGTAGTAGGTAGAAATCGGGATCAAAGGCGCTGGAGTAAGTGATCATTGCGGAGGCTTCAAAGGGTTTTATCTCAGCAGGGATTCTGTTGTACATTTTATTAAATCTCTTGGAGAAGTCAGAAACAGACTTTCCTTCCTTTCTCTTCAACGACCCAAACTCTGTCATGTAATACATGAAGTCTTTTTTATCTCCCCACTGTCTCAAAAAGGCATTATCTAGAGCTCTGATCCCATCAATAGATCCAGGAGGCAGGGCCCTGAACCATTTTCTAGCCTCTCCTTGGAGACTATGGACAAAAATTCTCATCCATACGTCTGTGTGCATGATAACATTATCATCCGCGAAAGTGTAAAAGGATGCTAGGTGCTCTTTAGCGGTTATGTCCCCCTCGCCTGTAAACTTGAGCAGTGACTTTAGGTATCCTTCTGGTGGGAGGGCATTGAGAAGCTGTGGTAATACAAGAGGAGCGTACCTAGCGGCTATGATGACCTCTATTTCGGTCATAGGGGGATTTTATCCTGCCATAGGAGTATTAGGTGGAGTAGAACTCGGAGAAGAAGGAGTTCGCGAAGGGGCTACCAGGAATGAATCTTGGATTGGGGTGGGAAAAAAGAGGGGATTCAAGGAGAAGGCTAACGAGCTCAAGTCAGTAGGTGCTCCTTCTTGTGCAAGAGTGGGGAAATCTTTTGTGGTCGTGGGTCTATGCCAAGGTACAACTTCAGAGGAGAGGGGAGTGACATGGATTTCTCCCTCCAATCCCAAAGAAGGAGGGGAAAACTCAGCAGGAACACTCCCAAAATTCAGGAAACGGGAAACTTGTGAAGGAGGTCTATCAAGAAACTGAGGGGGAGAAAATGGAGTTCTTACAGAAGGAGATGGTGGATTACCTGTTTCGGCAGTGGAAGCTTCTTCTTCAAGGGCCTTTCCTTTTCTGAGAACCACCTCTAGATCGTTTTCAGGTGTAGCTAGGGGCAGCTATGGATGAGACCGCGTGTGTCTGCCTCTGAAAGCCACAATTGATAGAGCAGGTTCTCCCTAGTGGAGTCGTCACAATGGAGTCGCCAGGTGCACAACAACAATCTCAATAGTTCTGATATCTGATGCACCTTCAGAATCAGCTAATCGTTGTCGTTCAATCCCGGGGAAAATATTCAACTTCGTCCCCGGCAACGGTGCCAGAAATGTTAGCGACGGAAGTCACTCCTGGATTGCTAGCAGGAGCAGAGCCCGACGCCCATCAGTTTTATGTCACGATTTGTTTATAGATGGGGTGACCGAATGGAAGCCAACTCAAAACGATATCATTTCAACTTCAAAACTAGGCCAGGCATGCATAGGTGAGTGAGGTCTTAATAAACTTCAGACAGCGAGTTGTAGTAAAGGGTGAACAAGCGGAGGACTTATATGGGAAGAGTGCGAAGGTATGTTATAAACGATATGTTCCTAATAGACTGTAGAAGAAGGCATCCAAACACAAGGTCTTCTTGCACTTAAATACAGAAAACCAGAGAATACAATAATGCAATGATAAATCATTTATCACAATAGAACTGCAATAATTCGCGCGACTCAGTCAATCACGAACTCTCTTAGCATGAGACGAAAATTAGATGGAGGGAGAAAAATTGTCTGTCATAAAACAAGATATCTCATACACAGATGCATATCCAATAAACTAGAATGTATGTTAAACTTTACAGTAGGGAGCTCTGCTCTACCATCCATCCTTTAAAAAATGGCAAAAATGCCTACATATACTCTTCCCTTCCTTTCGTCCAGTGGAGGCGTCTCAAAACTTTCAAAGGGTGACGTCTCCTCAATCAAATCTGTCCTTTGTTCCCCTGTAATACACCTCTTTAATTCAACATGGCTCACGCCAGGGTGGTAGCTGAGCCCTTTGAATGTTGAATTGGCGTGTGCAGGTTCCTGGGGCGGCTTGAAGACTCGGCGTGGATTCCCTGAGGAGAAATGGTACAGGGGACCCTCCCGGAAAGACTTTCGGTTGGGACCTCCATACTCTACAATAAATAAGCGAGGTGAGGTTTGAGCCACCCTCTCTTTTCTTCATTAATCTTCAGCAAGTACTGAGATTTAGCCCACGTCGAATCGACATCAGGTACATCATTGTGCCTTCCCTCTATGATTTAGTTCGACGCTTCGGGGCCCGAGTGGCCAAATGAAAAACATAAAAACCCCTTCCCCAGGCCTCCTTCTTGATGAGCAGGCGCCAAAACCATGGGCCCGATTCTGGGCGCCATCGAAAATTCGGGGTTCAGAATTTCACAATGCAAGAAACAAGGGGTGCCCGCTCCTCAAAACTCCGATACCCGACATGCCGACCGGATGGCACTTGTCCCCGTTGGATCGGACGGTCCAGATTCGCTTTGGCCCATGGCGCTTCCCCTTGCTAAACCCTGGGCAACTGGTCAGTCCCGATAACCCGATGATCGTCGATCTGTTTTTATGGATGGATCTTGGCCACCGATGGAAAAAATTCGCCCGCTCGCTTGACTTGCTGCTACAAAAATGGGACTCTCTCGCACTGCGCTTGGGCGTTTCCTGTGCAAACTGCTTCCCCGATTTCCTATTCTTCGATGCACCTTATGTGCTAGGCCATCCGAGCTATACAATGGTCCATGTGACCTGCTACCATATGACCGTAGCCATATATCTTTCCATCGGGGTTTCGGGGTTTGCGACGTCAATGTGCACGCATCCTCTGGACTCGCGATTCTATGATCCCCGATGGCTCATGGCCATTGACCTGTCAACGGTCCGTTCCCCGTTGCGAAAGCCTGCCACCTGTCCTCTGTCGACTTATGTGGCCCCACACTCTTGGTGTCAGGATATCGCGTATCACGATATCACAATGTTTGATGCAACGGTTCCCTCGCCTCCAAGAACTCCAATTTTATAATGAGCTTGACCTCCACCCAATTGACAACTGGCTCCTGCACTATGTTGCTCCTCTCAGTCCCACCATGACTGGCAGCTGTTCCCCACCGATCGGGGTTTCACGGATCGCAATTTTGAAGTGCACGAATCACTCGTCCCCGGGATCCCCGATATCCCGATGGCTTCAACTCCGATGGACGCTTCCCTGTTGGGACCCTCCCCGATAACGCTGATCTCCTGCCACACATCCTTTCCAGATGGACGGTCCCTATTAACTCTCGGGGATTTGGGACTTTCACTGTCTTGTTTCTATTTCTTGTCCCCGAGACAAGAAATATCGCTAACAGGAAGACCCCATACAAATAAGTTATGCTAAGGGTTTCTTTGACAAATATGTAACAACTTGGAATCCCCAAAGTGGCCATAGTACAAATCTACACATGCATCGATGCATTGAGGATGACCCTTGTTTAAAAGATACATCATCCCTCCTTACTTCACATCCATTTAGGGACTACACAGAGCTCCTCAATCGGGTACAACGCCATACAAAGTGCACAGAGACAACATGTCTCCATATGAAATCCTCCAAGCTCCAATGTATATATAATTTCCCATGGACCTTACAGTCTTATTCTTCTCTCTTCATTGATGCTTCAGGTCAAAAAACATATGACCCTTCCAGGAATGATGATCATCTAAACATTCATAACCCTGACATACTAACAGTATGGAAAGCAAATATGAATTGTCAACCTATCCTCTCCCGTCATGCAGTTATGAAATATATTTCCAAATACGCTTCTAAAGTAGAGGGTCAGTCAGAGAGCTATCATCATATGTTGACTAGAATCATAGATACATTGAGACGAACAAAGTTCGCTCACACAAGAATTATCCAAAATACTTGGAATATAACAAAGTAATCCATATAGAATTGTAAACAATAAATGAATAATAAGATATAATGAGATATAATGAGATGATTACAATTGAGAATGAGGGTCTACTTATATACCCACGCAGGGGTGCCCTTTACCAATAGTCATGTCCTTTGAGACATGACCTTTCATTATTAATAGTTATTATTTATTAACTATTATTATGGTATGAATATCTATTTATGTATATTTTATGTTCATAACATTGC